>JBBPDA010059734.1:0-13301 GCA_037974385.1 Arnoldichthys spilopterus | reverse complement strand
ATATATTTATAAGTTATAAGTGTTTTAGCACAGGCATATTATAGATTAGACAATTAGGAGGGAGGTCATTTACATGTAGAAGTCTTAAAAGCAGAAAAGCAACCTTCATATTTAGTGCATGTAAATCCGTAGTAATTATAGCCGCATTTAGTATAGTAAGTAGGTAATGCCAGAGACATACTTTGCATGTTGGATGTTAGTACACAGAAACTTATATAAAAACTGTGAATGATGCACATTTGATGCACATCACTGATGTCCTGATATATTTAGATGCACTGGCCTATTTCAGTGTTCTCATAACTCACATGAAGAGTACAATGTTAACTGATATTCATGAGATTTACCATCATAGGTTGAAATGGCATCGCTGGCTGTTGAGGGAGCGGGACCTGAGGGTTGGCAAACATAAATGGAGCGGCAGCCATAGGAGGCTGGAGCATATATGGAGAAATACCAGGCAGCATCTGTAAGCAGGGAAGAAATGTTTCTGTCATTACACATCCACATCTAATTTACAAACTTTTCCTATACCCCAAATGATATCCAACCAAGACAAGTGATTTGTGGAGTTTGCTTCTTCAGTTGTACACTGAAGGTTATAAGGCTAACTATGTCAAATATGTCTAAGAAATCAACTCTCTATTATCTAAATTATGCTGAGTAATCGCAAAAAGACTCAATATTCTACTTTCTTACACTGTATAAGTCACTGTTTTCTATTATAACTGTAACCACCCTGTAGTCTGAGGTTTGCCAGTGTTTCAGTCCATCTCAAAGAAATTTGGCATTACAGACCAGCGGTTAGCTGTTATATATTATTAGCTGTTATTATATGTATATTTTAGCGGTGTAGCTTCAATGCAAACCTACCTGGGCAATTGGTGTCTGTCCTATTAAAGCTCCGCCAGCAGGGAGCAGTGCTGGGTTCAGGCCTCCAACCACCAGCCCTTGGCCCAGCAAGCCACCATTCAGGGGAGCGACCAAACCGCCACCATTCAGGGGAGCGACCAAACCACCACCATTCAAACCACCAACCACCAGGAGTTTCTGGACAACAAGAACTTAAAGTATAAATTTTGACAAAAATGCACAAGTAAACATGACTGAACTTAGCACATGTACAATGTAAAATTTGAAGTGGAAACCATAGGCTTCGGATGAAAATATACATTTTAATAATGCATAGATGTGGTGCTGATTTTGCAGTGAAAATCATTTGTTTCCATTTTGTCCAATGACTGAGCCTAAAAATATATTTTTCTATATTTTTCTCAGGCTTTTCAGGGCTCTAGTGCTAGGAATATTCAACTTTCTTACCTTTGCTGAAGTCATCTACAAGGACAAAGGTCAATGTAAGTAGTTAGTGTGAGTGGATTTGTTACACAAATGACATGCATATAAAGAAAATATGAAATATTGAGGAAAGAAGAAAGAAATTGTTTTGACTTACACAAGCAGCAGAGGCCAGAAAGGCTACGAAAAGAATGAGCTTCATTTTGTAGGCTGAGAAAACAAGGCTGAGGGTAAAAAAGAAAGAGAATACATATTAATATACATATGACTGCTGAATTCTGAAATATATATACTTAAAAAGATGGACAGAGTGCATCGCTGTGAATGCATAACCATTGGAAATTAGCACTTAAAAAATTTCTGTTAATTAAAATAATACTGCAACATTTCTTTAACTTAACCTCTGTGTGCCATATCTGTTGCATATGGCCCATTATCATGGATACCACTGTGACACATATCCCTGTACTTTAGTAAAATAACTTACAACTGATGCCAAAACAATGTTAAAACATCTGTCATATTACACGCCTGCTTGTCAGTGGGTTTTCTGTAGAATACATTAAATTATTATTCCTGGTACTAAAATGTATGCTAGGAATGTAGCAGATAGAGATTACATTTATAGATTTTGAAGTATTAATTTTAAGTTTCCTTGCATTTGAATAGCAAAGTAACATCAGGTCTTACCTCTGAGTGTGTGGATTCTTCAGAAGTTCCAGTAGTTCTGTCCTGACCTTGGATCTCCAGTGGCCTTTTATTGCCCCTGCTGAGCTCTCTCAGCCTAATTATTTCTATGCAGAAATCCAGGTGTATTAGTTTGCAGTTTGTTTGTCCTGATTACACTTATGGTCTGAAAGAATGGACAATTGTGTTCTGGACTGTTGTTTTGCCCAGTTGGAATCCCTTTCCCCAAGATTATCCTAGGGACAAAACCCCAACTCATATTCAGCCTGAATGCTGAGGTTTATGGTCCTTTTTACAGGGATTTAAAAGCCACCTGAAGCCATGACATCACTGCTGATGGTGTCATCTGCTCGGTCACAAACAATGTCTTATAGGCTCAGAAATATCCATAAGCTTTATGACTAAATGTCCCACAGTAAGGACATGATGTGAATGCATCATAAACAAGAAGTGTCCACAGAAAACGCAGGAGTAAAGGAATGATGATGGTTTCAGGGGTGGTGTGTTACAAGTGTCTGATGTGGGGTTTTCTTTGTGAGAGCAGGTCCTATATTTGTAGTGTATCTCAAATATCCACTGTGAACTTCACATTATAACCCACTGAATAAACGTGTGGCATGAGGTTCTCAGTCTCATGTGCCTAGTTTAACATAGCACATAGCACAGTAGCACTAACCAATATAGACTAAATATCATTAAAATAGGTGAGTAATGCAACTGTGGTGTGTCTCACAATACATTAAAACACACTAGTGAACAGTTAATGTGTTGTGGTTTTAAAAAATGGCCTGGATTATACTTACCAAAGTAATAATGTTTGTGGGATCACGTAAATGCCATTAGTCATGAAAACATCCACAGAAACTAATCTAAAAGATCTGAGGTTGGCCAGAATACTCAGAGGGTTGAATTAGAAATCTGCATTTTAATAAAGGGCTCATTTGCACAATGCAGTTTATCAATATTGCATTGGACAATGTCACAGTAATGATTAACAATTAACATATTGTGCAGCCCCGATTTACACTTAAGTGTTTTTTCTGTTGTATTACATCTGATTTAACTATTTATTAGGCTAATGCCAAGGGATATCAGCAGTGACTGACAAGTAAGCTGAAGACAATGTTATAAAGGTGATAATCACATGCTAGGAAATAACAATAGATAACTAGAGGACTAGTTTTATTTTAAACAGTTTGCTATATCATACTAAATTATGTATACATGTAATGTTTTACTCTATTGTATCTGTTAAAACAATTAATTGTTACAAGGCATTGTGAGACTGTGTAATATTTTCCCTATTATCTTTACTGGGGGTTTCCCTGAGGGTGACATAGAGTCTGAGGAAAATTAAGGAGTTGTGCAATTATGGCAGTATAACAATTAAAGGTGTTTCTCAAGCATCTAGAACTAATTTCAGAGCACATCCAATGGAATACCAAAAACCTCTTAATCTTTTAATATATAAAGCATGTGGATGTGACTTCTAAACTCATACACTCATATGTGTTAAGCAGTCACGTTTGTTAAATTTTTTGACATTTTATATATATATATATATATATATATATATATTTGTGTGTGTGTGTATGTAGTCTTTGCATTGCTTTAAGACAGACTGGTCCAAAAAATGTAAAGGGACTGGTGTGCATGTAATGTATAAGATGGTGTCTGTAACTGCAAAAGCACAGTTTGGACTGACTTTTCAATAAAATTACCATCCAACCATATTTGACTTATAAATGTGCTAAGGATAATCCAAAATAGGTCGATGTGTATACATATTGTATATACATAAATATATATATATATATATAATGCTTCTGAAATATATATGTATCATTTTAACATTTTTATAGGTTACACCTTCATCCTTTTTTATGAACGTAAGACCTTCAAAATTACATTTACTTGGTCTATCATTGCAAATGGCCCAAAGAAATTCTGAACATGGATACTGACCCATAATACTGTATTATGATAATTGAAAATGTTACAATAAAAATAAAATGTACCTTAGCATTTATTAAAACTTATTCAGCTTAAAATGATGCGGTATCAACTAATTTTCATCCTTGCATACAAAAATAATATCACTGGGGTCTACTTCCTGGCTTCCAGGCTAGATTGGCTCATTTCAGCTTTAGCTTCACCCTGGCTCCACCCAGTCATTATCAAACACTTCTGTGGCTTGTTCTAGACTCATTAAAGCTCCTATATATAGTCCTCAGTCTAGTTTTGCTCTTTGCAGCGTCAGACGTGTGCTGATAGTTGGTGTACAGTGTTAGGCATGCATGGTAATCAGGAATCTTTAAAATTCCACCATGAACAGCAGTTATACTCTGTCCTGGTGGATGGTGCAGTGAGTTTTAGACTTAATGGTCCAAATGTGTCCTTTTTGGTAAATTGAAAACATGTTTGTTTCTAAAGCAGTAAAGGTTAAAGTGCATAATTTTCTTGCTTCGTTATATCGCAAAAAACTGCATAGAGAAAAAGCTCTAGTTATTTATAGGAAGGCTCCTGATTAATCACACAAGCCCTAGTGGTTAAACTATGTCTTCATAGTCAAAAAGTGGGATAATTACATAGAAATCCTAAATCAAGGTGCAAGACCTGGGCTCTGTCTCACATAGCTCTCTAATCCCTACATAGAACATTATACAGGTTATGAGATAATGTCTCTCAACAGTGCATCATATGTCAAGCCAAGAGTCATTTTGGTTTCAGTCATGCATCTATGTCCTCTCTGGACAAAATGGTGCACAGCTGGGGAAAGAAGCCATAGTTTAATGACTCACATATTGCACTATATCAGGAGTAGGAAGCCATTTCAGAATCAGCTCTAGTATCTGTGGAAAACCTTTACTTTTGGGTGACTTGTAAAGCATTCATTTGATTTTTGAATATTTAACAAAGCTTTGAATGTCACTGAGCACCAAGTGTTGACAGTCCTTTCAAATAAACCATGTTGGTTTGTCAGGCACATGCTAGAAGTTTCCTTTCATTGATAACATCACTAACTTACAGTCTACAATGAATTTTTAGGGATGCAGAGCAGCTTATTTCTCATAGCTTCCTCAAAACTGCCATGCTCTGATTATGTGACATGGTAAAACAATCCAAGCAAGGCAGAGGGGGAGAAGACCCTCACTGTTAGCTTGATCATAGCATATAATGGATAATATTAAATTCCTGCAATATACAGTGGAGGTAAAAATTATTCGATCCCAATTTTGCTGAGTTCTGAGACTTTTCATTTCTTTGTCTTTGGACAAACTTACAAAATCAGCTAGGGGTCAAATAATTATTTCCTCCACTGTACATTGGAATGATATTTTAATTATTATTATTGTTGTTGTTATATTTATTTTAATAAAAGTCTTTGGTTTTGAGAAAGGTGCTATATAAATCTAACTTATTATTATTGTTATTATTATTATAAACACAGACTACCAATAAAGTAAATATTTCCTCCTGGTTAAGAGAATCAGCTCTTGATGTGAGAGTACTAAACAGGAGCAACCTCGTCCTGCAGAGGGTGGTGTGTGCAGCCAAATGCATTGTCAAAGAGAAGCCCTTGAACCTGCAGGACATCTAAAAGCGTTTACATATGCACCACAAACATGACTGTTCAGAACCACTTTTCAAAAATTTGCACTTTCAACAACATATAAAATGAGAATCTTATTAAACACAAAACACATTTTATAAATTTTCAAATTTATTAAAAAGGACAGGTATAAAAGACACAACTGACTTTTCAATCCCATAAACTGGCCAATTGTCAAAAAAGTCTCCAGACACTTTAAAGGATTTCAGAATAGCTAAATGTTTGGGAATTTTCAGTATGCTTCAGACATACTTAACTTCATACATGTCAGTTAATTTTGCAACAGTACCGTATTTACAGATACCTCACTGGAACAACTACCACAGTGTTTGGGGTCAGTGCCTGTAGTATTAAGGCATCTGTGAGCAAATTACTGTCCCCAAGCACTTCTCCCCAGGCACTGCCCATGTTAGCTGCCCACTGCACTAACAGGAATGGGTCAAATGCAGAGGTTGCAGTCCGTTGTGGTGCACTGTGTGCTGTTCTTTGTTCACAATGAAAAATAATCTCTTTCAAATGAAAAGTCAGTCGAGAAAGAGTCAGTCGAAGCTATAAAATAAATACAAATAAATTGTATCTTTATGCATAATAAATACCCCTATATCCTTTGCTATAAAAGGGACTAGTGATCATAAGTGCAATATTCCATAAAGACCACAAAGAAAAGAATTTACACATTCTTGAATACAACTAGCAGCATTTAGGGTTTAGGGTGATCTGTGTAGATTGAATTAGTTGTAGGCCAACTAAACCTAGCACTGTTCTCATGAATTACAATGGATTACCAGCCCCGTTCTCCATGAGATTCAAGTTTTTCATCTACTGCCTTCTGTAAACAGACATTTCTCACATTAATGTATACAATATGTAGTTAAACTAAGCCAAATACCACAGGCAGTCATTTCTGGTCTGTACTTAGTAGATGAACAGAAAACCTACTGACACTTACAGTGAAAGCCAGTGGGTTAAACCTGATGGATTTCTTTTCCAAATGTGTTTCAAGTCAACAAGTTTTATTTTAATTTACTATGTACATGGCAATTTAAGTAAATGCATCAAAATAATGTGTCTAATAAAACTGACCATGTGCTACAGATGTCACAGATAGAGACTATACTAAAAAAAAATCTCATTAATTTAATGCCCTAATGAGGTGAACAGTTGATCCACGAGGTGAGATGACCTACGTTTTTCAAATATTGTCTGATTTCAGCATTATCCAGTTATTTATGGCTCATTGAGTTTCACATTCTTTAAAACTGCCCTTTCTTCTTTTTTATTTATTTTAGCTGCCAGGCACTTACATTTATTCCAGTATAAAAGAAGCTGGCAACTATTTAGAAAACGTAAATAATATAAAAACAGTATTTATGATTAAAAATACTTTTTTGCTTGGTCTGCTCAGCATGACAATTTCTCATTTAAATACTGTATAGCCTTTTGCAAAAGACACCTACATAATGCAGTAGAAAATGTTAGCTTACGAAATTCTGGCGATAAAAAAAGTATAATTTAGCTTAGCTTAGCAATATGGGCTGGTGTGGACTAGCTTTGATTGTGATATATTTTATTTTGATTTTCTTCTATTTTCTGTAACGTGTGGTTTTTGGCTGCATTACAAGGACGCTCTCCTGGGATGTGCATTTGGAAGAATTGCTTGCAACTACATACAATATAAATACAAGTTTACAGCATCTCTGAAAAAAATCTGTCCAACCCACCCCCCACTTTTTCTAAGGTTTCTCCCACGTTGTAGACTTCAAACCCGTCATCTTGTTAGAACATTTTCCAATATAAAGCAGGCTGAAATAAGGCTAAGTGCAAGAGTAAGCAAAACTGTATAAAATGCACTGATAGATTTGTGCTTATAAACAATAATAGTTAGCAGCTTATGTCTTGGTCACACAACTTCGAGACTCCCAATCACAAGGCAAACAGCTGTGTAGTGAGAACAGAAATTGCTGATCGTCAATCAAACGTGGAATCTCACCAATCTCAGCAATTTTTTTTGCTCTTACTGACTCAAAATCATGTAGTGTGAACAAGGCATTAGCAACTGATTGTTTTTTTTTTTGACAGTACCAGAAACCTTTTTAATACTTGCGGTGATATAAGAGTGTGTGATTATTCACTGCAAACATCTGTATTTTGTACACTTTGGTCCATGGGTTGGGAGAGAGAAGATTCTGTCACGCTATGAATTATTTTCATGTCAACCCATGGAAGTGGGGATCTGATACTACTTTCACTTTGCTGAACTGAGAGGTGTACATGTTCCTCTTCAGAGCCATTCACATCTCTCCCCCTTCCTCTCTCTGCAGGCTTTCGCTGCTTTCGGTACCGTGCCAAAATAAAAATGCAGAGAATGATGAAGACAACAAACGCTACTAAGGGAGCAACTGCTGGTATCTTGGTTGATGGTAAACCTGAGTAAGAGAGAAAATAGAGCAAAAGGAATATAAACCAGTGAGCTGATCTGTAATGTTGCATTGAGAACCTTAAAAAACAAGTCTGAAAGTAGAAAAAACGTACCACTGACTGTGAGCTTGTGAACTGCAAAGACTTTACTAGATTTGTTGTCTCTGATGGTATATATTCCACTATCAGCCACTGACAGTTGACTCAGCATCAGAGAGTTATTGAAGACAGTTGCCCTCTGGTCATAGCCCAGATAACAGTGAACAGAATCTTTTGGCCTGGTGCACATCAAGGACTCTGCAGTCTTCTCACTTGCCTTGGTGAAATAGACCTTCACCGGTGGTGGGATGACTAGATCCAGCAAGAATAAGTCACCTTCCTTCTTGTGATATTCATACAGATGAGCTGTGGGCATAAATACAGACATTTGTGTTATCTCAACCTCAAACATAATCTCATCTAATAATAAAAAAACAGTAGCAAACTGAAGTCAATAATTACAATTACAAGTATTGTAATTAATTCATTTATTCATTGATTGCTGCAATTAAAAACAAACCCCGTTTCTGGAAAAGTTCAGATTTTTTTATAAAATGCAATAAAAACAATAATGTATGATCTGTAACTCTCTTGAACTTTTATTTAACTGATTTCACTGTGTTGTAACCATTCACTGTGTTTTCATTTAAATGTTTTCATAAATGTATTTTGGAAATATATAAAATTTAGAATCTGACACCTGCAACACCGTCAGAAAAAAGTGGGGGTAAAGGTGCATTTACAGCTGTGATAAATTACCTTTCCTTTTAACTCTGTGTCTGCGAAACCATACTGATAAAGCGCATACAGAATGAGGCCTGGTGTCTTGCTGAAATCACCACGCACTTCCTGGCAACATATGTCTCTCTTAAATACCAAAACATGCCTCCGCATCAATGGGACCTTCATACCCATGCCGGGGGCACTGATACCCCCACACCATACATGTATGTATGTACCATGTACCATGTAGGCTTTTGCATCTTTTGCTTAGAGCAGTGTGACTGGTCCAGTTCATCTGAGCACACGCTTCTACTACCTTTCGGTCTTTCTAAGATAAGCTTGAGACCAGAGAACTGTTTTTGTATAAAACTGAAGTTTGGATTTCTCTTTGCGTAATAGAGTTTTAGGTTGCATTTGTTGGTGAAGCCACAATCTGTGTTAAGTGACAGTGGCCTTCTGGAGTCTGCAGTGCTTGAGGGCTCGAAGATTTCTGGCACTTAATTTTCACACAAATTTTGCTCTGTTCCAACTTTTTTGTGTGTGTTGCAGGTGTCAAATCACAGGTTCTTGTTTTAACTGCATTTAATTGTAACTTCCAGAAATGTAATTTGTAGTAATTAGTTAACTAGGCAAACATTTGCCTTACTTTTCAATGTTTGCTTCAGTGCTGCTGTGACACTGAAACAACACAACTAATGTTGTTTTAGTTGCCTTCCAAAGCTTTTAGGACCTCGTTAACTAAATATCATTGTGTGTGCTAATAAATATTGTTTTCACTCTTAGTGATCTTTAAATTTCCCTAAAACAACTGTGGCTTAGTTTACATTACTGCTTCTGAACAACTATTAGTCTTCTCTTTGTTCTCATTAAGCTAAAACACCAGTTCCAGTTGGAGATATTGCCCTCTGGTATAAAGAAAATGGTGGACATTTTTGAAACCCTTTAAGTATATTTAGATGATTCTTGGGTGAATCTGATCTGGTCAGCAGAGGCTTAGGAACAAACTTGTAGAAGCAAAAATATGGCAAACATTTAAAGAATGCCTTTTCATTTAGCAAAATGACTATACAAACCTAAACAATTTCAAATGATATTAAAATATCTCTTCTGCTTAAAACAAAATGTTTACAAAACTTAAATGACAAATATAAGACAACAGCATATTTTTGTTATAATGAGTTATCTATGAGTGTATGAATAAGAGAAAAAACACATATTACACCCCCCAGCACAAAACCTAGGCTCTACCTTATGTGGCGGGTCTCTGTTAACCTTTTGTTAATAGTTTGTAAAGACAATAAAAGTAATAACCTTCAACAGCCAGAGTGGTTGCAGCAGGGTATCCATATTCTCCATCTTTAAGGGAGCATCTATACAAGCCGGAATCAGAGAATTTGGCATCGCTGATGATAAGAGAGAGGTCACCCTTTTTATAAGCTTCTGTTGACACCTCAGCCCGTTGCTCAAATCCAGAACCATAGGTCATCTTTCCATTCTCCAGCTTCAACACCTTCTGTTCATCTTTTTCCCATAGCACGTATGCAGAGTGGTCAGGTATCCTTTTGTCTGTTTCAGTGTAGCAAGGGAGCGTAGCCCTACCTCCAAAGGTAATATTTACTATGGTCGGAACTGTTGGAAAAAAAATCAGTACGTAATAAGCAAAAAGGAACTTTATGATCAGTATTCACAATTGCATGCACAAGAGGGGCAGGAGATTCTAAATTAATGCTTAATACTGTGTTATATTCCATATATTATATATGTTAGTAGCTGTATGGTATGTGGAGGGTCATTGTAATGGCAAATGGTGTCCCACAGCTTTAAAGACATGAGACCAAAGGTCATAATAAAATCCAAGTTTGTTTTTGTTTTAATTATCATTATAGCAGCTAAAGTAAAAAAAAAAGTAAAGTAAAAACTTAAGTTCCAACAACTTTTCCAAAGCTGGAATACATAAACATTTTTTTTCTAAAGACCATCAACCACCAACACATTTTGAATTTGATAAAGTAAGAATTACAAAATTATAAATATAATAGAATATTTGGGGAATCTGAAGAAATCTCCATTCATGTGGGTCAGAAACCAGTGTTAAATAATTGTATTTGTTTACAAGGGAAATTTCCACACATGAAAGTCTTTTAACATTTCAGGAAACATAAGGAATCTGCAGTTCCATTCCTGAATAACAAAGTTTATCTATATAAAATCCTCTGAATAAAGTTTATTTGTTTAATGAAGGGAAAAATCCAGTGGCAAGTTCTACCATTGCAAAAAACTATTATGTTCAGCAAACATACTTTGAGGGTGTCAGTGCCCATTGTCCTGAGTGTGCTGACCAAGAAAAATTAAACACAATTTCATTCTACTTTAACAAATAGAACGAGAGGAGGGTCCAGCCCACAATAGTAGTTCAGATCACTTTGCGTGTGCACAGTCAGCAATCTTTAACCTGGGCTAAATGACCATTTTGAACAATAGTCACAGTTTCTTCCCGCAGGCCATCATCCTCATAACCAGGTGACCGAATAGCTCCCTTACCTCCCATTTTAATCCCTGATGTAAGGGTCACAGGAGGAGTAATGTCGCCACCTGGTTGCCGACGCTGGGCACCATCACCTGAATATTGATTCCTCTGAACTCGTCCTCTCCAGGTGCGGCACATTGGGGACTCATTAGGGGCAGTATTTCAACTCCCCGGAAACACAGGGGAGATGCAAAGTCTCGTGTTTTCAATGACCGATTCTAAGCGTTTTCTCGTTTGGATTTTCTGGTATTTTAATTTTTTTGGCTCTTTGTCTCTGCATTTACCAGTTTGCCCCTGTTCGGCCTTTGCCTGTTTTTGGACTACAATTCTTGGATTACCCTTGTGTTTTGTACGAACTGGTTTTTAATAAAAAGAACGAACTTGCACTTACGTCCAAGTCTCACATTCATCACACCTACGTCCCCTGTGTAACATACTCTGTATGGTTTGTACTGTAATTGAACTGTCTATTTTATACTGTATAGCCTACTTCTAATTGTATATTGTGTACTGTATATAGAAGTATGTATTTAAGTGCCTATATGCTGCATATTGTTTAAATTGCACGTATATGTATATTGTATTATGTGTATTGGACATTGTAGTCCTTTGTATATTTTGTATCGTATATAATCTATTATATATTATATTGCACTCTACCATATATGTATTGTATTTTGTGATTCTGATTCTGTTATATTAGAAATGCTTACTGAGTAAGGTCAAAACCTACCTAATACTTCAATCCTCCTGTCACACTTCTTGTTGCTGTCACAGGAGCAGGTGTACCAGCCTTGGTCATTATACACAACAGCCTTTATAGTGAGGGAAACATCTCCATTTTTAATCTTTTCTTCCAAGCATTCGGTCCTGCCCTCGAATTCTGGACCCACGGTGCACTTCCCTTCAGCAAACTGTAAAACCTCTATGCCTTTGGTCCACCATGTTACTGTAGAGCAGTTCAGTTTACAAGTAATGGTGGCATTTTGTCCAAGCTTCACTGTCACTGCATCGGTCAAGGATGAGATGACCAGCAGGGCTGAAAGACAAAGTTTAACTTGTGTAAACAAATGAAAACTGGAGGATCTACATCAACAGTTCAGTTGAATTTCAGTTTTCAGAAAAATATGTCAACATGATCAAACGTTCAAACATTCAAGCATTTATTGGAATAGGAACACACTGATGTGGAATCTGTAGGCCAATGTCTACAGATATCCAATATTTTTATGTTTGTAACTGCTGATTCTTATACAGATACAAATAAACCACAGAAAAAAATATGGAAAAGAATGGGACTACATGTACCTGGATTTTTTTTTTAAATCTTCTAATGTCTTCACAAAGAACTTAGGACAATAAGTACAGAACTAAAAAACTATTAACCTTACCAAAAAGCCTTTTCTATGTAAAGGATTACCATCTGCTCAGTAATCTTGGTTGACTAGCAGCCTAGTCTAGGTTTACTAGTGTAACATGTTTTTTTGTAGATTAGAAAGCACCCATGTACGTAGATCTGGGTAAGAGGGTCTGCCAAATGTCTTAAATGTAGAAAAATGTTTTCCTATTTCTTACTTATTATTATAAGTATACATTTCTATATGCTTGAAAAAGGAGGTGAAATTAGCAAAATGAAAGCATTTTAGCATGTCATTCCAGCATTAACTAAACATTCTGCTCTTCTGGCTGTGAGGCCCTGTATTCATGATCTGGAACCAAGAAACCGAGTAAAGATGGCTCTAGATCCAAGAATCCAGTCCGGGGCACAGACATGCTGCCGATCAAGAAGGTCAACATCATCTGAATATTGACTAAACAAAAAGTGTCTTATGTCCGAAGTATTGTTTTGCCCGGTATGACATACTGAGTGTTTGCCTTCTGTGCTTTCTTTTTATTTTGATATCCTGACCCTTGAGTTTCTGCCTGATTTATGACACCAGCGCACAAAAAATGTATTATTAAATATGGGTTTTACATATATAATCTAAATTGTATTAT
>JBBPDA010059703.1:0-7500 GCA_037974385.1 Arnoldichthys spilopterus | reverse complement strand
TACTCCCTCCACAGCAGCGTCATATTGAACAGACCTCATAAAACCGGAGATTCTTTATTGCCCAATGAAAGAGAAAGCGGGCGGCTGGAGAAAAGGTTTGTGGGTAACGTGGAGACTTGCTAGGTCGGAAGTAATGAGTTGCTGAATGGATGGACGTGTGGTTAAAGGCGTCGGGGGAAATCTGTCGTAAAGTGTGTGGGATTCTTCAAGCAGAGGAGACGCTGCAGAACGAATCACTCTTTAGACGAACTGAGCTGAACGATTTTGGGAAAAGAGGAAGGAGAAGAAAACGGAGAGTCATATCAAACTACCCGTCATATACAGCACTGTGCACCGATAGCGCTCGCTAACACTGCATTAAAACAAATGCTAAGCTAAGTTGAGAAAAGTATGCTGAGTAAGCAAGCCGAGTTGGTTTTTTTGGAATCCAAAAAATCCATAGAAATTTAAAAGTGAAAAATATAAATTTAGAAAAAAATTAAGATATTTATATTCAGCAATAAATAAATTCATCTGCCAATGGAAGGAGCACAATTTTTTTAACATAAGCAAAATTAGCTATAAAAAAAGCAAAAATAGCTGTTTACATATAGTTTAAATACATATAATCATATTATATAATTATAATAATTATATAATTATACATCATAATTTAAATACTGTTTAAAAATAGTGTGCACTCAAAAAAATAATATAAAAAATTATTTGCCTTAAAATGTGATTTTTCTAATATTTTTATTCTAAAAAATATTAGAAAATTCTATTTGCATATTTTTTGCTTATTTTTGCTTACGTTTGCTTATTTCAAGACACTCTGCAAAGTACATTTGGCTTTCGCCATTGGAAGTTTTTTTATAAACGTTTAAAAATAATAATAATAATAATAATAATAATAAAAATAATAATAATAATAATAATAATAATATTAAGTTTAATATAAGCCATCACAATTTTTTTTATTTTTTTTATTTATGTATTTATTTATTTCTTACTCATTTTCTTCACCTCATATTTTTGTGAATGGTTTCTCGGAGCCACAGTGTGGAGAAGTGAGCCACTCTTGATGAGGCTGATAACTGCCTCATGTAAAGCAGCACTGACTGTGGAAGCGGCAGCAGAGGCTGCGACTCGCCTCAATTCTCTGCATCCCTTTAAGCAAGATGACCCCAGGGCATCTCCTCGGCCCCACTACCTCATCTTCCGTGCAGCGCACACGTTTTGAGGGCAAAATCGCCAATGGAAGGACCTGCCATGCTAAGCTCATGGGTGACACTGTGACCGCTGCATGCTGTCTGCCCCTCCCCCCTCCCCCCAGGTGACCCCTCCCCCCCTGGTCTCCTAAAAGCTGCTTCGTGACAAAACGATTATGGAAAACGTTAAACAAATACGAACCTCGTCTGAACTCCGTCTGCCCCGGAACGCCGCAGCGCCTATTACTGCGTCCGCTTGTACCGAGGGAATGAAAGGACCATAGCGACTGAAAGGTCACTGGGCCGATCAATAGACCACCCATTACTCTGTCATAAGCCCCCACTTAACTCCCATTACCCTGGGATAAAAAGAAGAGGCCCAGTGCGGCTGGTGGTGGGATGCAAGAGCGGAACGTTGAGGTGCGAATGAAGTCAATTCTCTCTCTCCGGCTTGGGGTCAGCGCCGGTTGACTTTAGCGGGAGAACGAGTTGGCCCAAGGCGCGAGCGAAGCCACACGGCAGCGAGCTAAACGCCGGCCCGATGCACGAGTGAACACGAAAAGCAGGGCCGGGGTTTAATTGAGCAGAGTCGATCTGGAAAAGGGTCAATTTCCCTTTCACTGTGCAGTGTGAAGAGGTTTCAGAGTTATTCAACACTGTGTTGTGTGTGTGTGTGTGTGTGTGTGTGTGTGTGTGTGTGTGTGTGTGTGTGTGTGTGAGAGAGCTGTACAGTTTTAATCAGGCTTGGATTCCTGTACAGACGGCACCAGTCACAGAATATTTTCTCACGCAAAACCAGTATTTCACATTCCTTCAAAGAAGTTGGGGGTTTTGAAAGCAGCCAGAACATTACAACCCCCCCCCCCCCCCCCCCCAAAATTATCTTCTGACTCCCTTTCCCCAGTCACCTCCACTAGCTCTTCAGGGGGGGAGACAGAGGTGTGTTCCCAGGCCAGCCGAGAGACATAACCCCTCCAGCATGTCCTGGGTCTGCCCCGGGGCCTCCTCGATTTGGGACGTGCCCGGCAAACCTCCCCAGGTTATCGCCCACGGGGCCTTCCTCACCGGACGTCCAAACTACCTCACCTCCTTTCGACGTGGAGAAGCGGCGGTTCTGCTCTGAGGCGAAAAACATTCATTGTCGATTTCGGCACCCGGTCGGGGGGGCGGGGACAGTCGACAACAAGTGAACAGTCGGTTCTTGAAGTCGATGTGCGTAACGCAGGAGGATTGCATCTCCAGCACGTCAGGTCTCGCGGAGCGTTCCAGGTGTGCGGTAGTTAGCACCTACCAAACGTGAACCGAGGACGGACGAACGGTGAATCGGCCACAGGGTCGTGGGCACCCAAGGCTCACTGATGCATGTGGGGAGTGAAGGCGAGCCCGTCTGGTCGGATCCCCACTGTGGTGTGAAGTGATGATTCTGATAGAACACTACTCAACATTAGGGTGGTGTTAATGTTTTGGCTGAAACGCCACAACACGGCACAAGCTCCTCGATGGACCGAAGGGGTTACAGACCCAAGAGACATCGACCAACAGACACCTTCACTGCCTGCCTGTTGATAACTCGAGCTGAGAGGCCTCAGTGTAGGCCAAAAAAGCCTGGCGAGGTTGCCAGGTAGTGCCCGTCGCTTTTGTTTACCGCTTCTTGTGAATGCGCTGCGAGTCAAGTGCTGTCGCGCACGTCCCCGATGTGACTAACTGGAGTGTTATTACGGTAAAGTGGCTTTGTTTTATGAGGCATTTTTTAAAAAAATGCACAAGGGCACCTGGCTCTCGCTGCAGAGAAACACACTTCAGTCGCCCCGAAGTGCAAGAAAATCCCCGTCCCTCTGCGCCTCCGGCGTCTCGGAAGCTCGCGCAGCGCTCCCGATGTGCACAATGCAAATGGCCGCGTCTCATCTCTTCCTCGGCCTGCTTGTTTACAGACTCCGAGTCTCCAGAGAGGGCCACTCCAAAAAGAGCCGTGCTCGAATATCCCTCTTCCAGCGCGCCCCATTTGCATTTGAAGGGAGGATGTAATGGGTGTCGATGGCAGATGTCTTCGATTTCGGCGGCGCACAGGAGAACCGCGAGCTCCTTCAAAGTCTTGGGGGTTGAAAGTCCATATGGGACGGTGCCTGGATTCGTCTCGCTGCTTTTGTGCCTACTCTACAGGGGTTACGGGAGACCGTCGGTTGCCAGATCCTCGAATCTTTCATTCGGATGCAAATGCCGCGTGGCGACTGGAGGCTCCTTTGTGAAAGGGGCTCGGTCTCTTCTCGCTCACTTTCTCACTCTCGACTTGCCAGCTACTCTCCCCCTCCCCCCTCCCCCCCTCCCTCCATCGTCTCCCAGTGGGCTGGCAGCTATTTAAACATTGATTATTGCTCCAAATACACACACACACACACACACACACACACACAAAAACCGGGTTTTCGTCAACTAGGCCTCAGCGTGAAGACAGTGTGTGTTGACTTGGCTGCGGCGGTGATGAGGTACAGCGCCTTAATCCTCAACCAACTTTAAATTCATCAGATTTTACTGGATTACATATGATGTGTCGATGTTTTGTGCCGTGTCCCACATCGATCAGCCATAACATTAACACCACCTGCCTATTACTGAGTGTGTCCCTCCGGCTGCTGGAGCAGCTCTGACTGTGCTGCACTGTGTGTTCTGACCCCTTTCCATCAGAGTCAGCGTCACTTTCCACACCACAGCAGCGCATCAGTGAGCCTTGGGTGCCCGAGACCCCCGTGTGTCCTTCCTTGGATCACTTTTGGTAGTGCACACCTGGAACACTCCACAAGACCTGCCGCTCTGACTCAGTCGTCTAGAACATTCCTTGCGAAAGTGGCTCAGGTCCTCACGCTCCTTCTTCCAGCACATCAGCATCAAGAACTGACTGTAAACTTGCTGCATAGTATGTCCCACCCCTTAGCAGTTGCTACAGTAACAAGATAATCAATGTTAACTCCAGCCGTTTAGTGGTTTTAATGTTCTGGCTGATACAAAATACATATTACAGCCCGAAGCCTAAGCTTCATGTTGCTCAATGTTGCGCGCGTTCCACCCTTCGCCGTTACCGCGGCTCTCGTTCTTTTTGATCTGCTCGGCTTTTTTCGGCCGAAATCTGCTGGGGATATTTTTCCCCACACGTCTCGTAAACACCTCCAAAGTTCTTAGGAGTCGGCTGCACTTCCTGCCTCTCACATCCAAGCTGATCCTAATTACAAACATAGCCCATGAAACCTTCTGCCTCATCTCAGATTTGGGAGATCTAGAGCAGATGTTCTCTCCTTTCCAGTATCGGCTTCTCGAGCGGCGACGCTCGGTCGTCTGCTCAACGCTGGAGAATCGAAAGCAGCGTCTGTTTGGCAGATCTGACATAAGAGTGGAGCTTGACTCGCTCCTGGAGGAGAACAACGTAACATGGGGAATGGTTTTGGGCAGTGGTGGCCTAGTGCAGTGGTTCCCAAACTTGGGGGGCGCCCCCTAGGTGCGGCGTGGAGAAATTGCGGGGGGAGGGGGAGGGGGAGGGGGGGTGGGGTTGGGCACATATCGGCTTCGCTGACACGGCGGTGGGTATTGAGGAGGGACCACAGTCTGTTATGTGTAACATGAGTTGTCCCACCAACTGTTCTGACCGGGCCTCGTCCCAAACCGGCGATGGTGCGACAGCGTCCGTGTTGAACTGTGGCGCCGTCTGAAACTCAGTCTGACCATAACTGAGGTCTTTCTATATCCCACAGTGAGGTCTTTTACAGACGTGTGTGTGTGGTTGGGGGGGGGGGGGGGACTTAAAAGTTTGGAAACCTCCAGCCTAGTGGTTTGGGACTCGCCCATGTGATCTGAAGGTCACCACTGAGGTTCCCTTGAGCAAGGCGCCGTCGTGCTACACTCCTCCCCGGGTGCTGTTGATGGCTGCCTGCTGCTCCACGTGTGATGGGTTAAATCTAGAGGTCACATTTCGTTGTGATGCACTTTGTGTGATGGGGTGTGTTCACAATGACAAATAATCACTTTTACTTTTGGTGGTCCAGCAGGTGTTGCGTGGTTGTTAGGGGTTCCGTTTTCCATCCATCGTATCCATAAGGTGGAGACAAGTGAACGTGACTATTAGTCTCCATGACTTGGAGAAACCATGTGCTCACCTTCACCCTCCCAGTGTTGGTGGTATGGTGTGACCTCTGGTGACCCTTTTGAGTGTTTGGCCACAGTGGGGAGGAAACCGGGACAAATTCCAGTTTCCTGCTTTTGTTCTGATGCTGAAAAAGTGAATAACACACTTGATTGTGTCGGCAAATCCTGAATCTTCGGTATAATCCTGTATACGCCAATCAGCCATAACATTAACACCACCTGCCTAATATTGAGTAGGTCCCCCTCATGCAGGTGAACAGTTCTGACTGTGGGGCGCTGCGTCTTCTGACCCCTTTCTACCACCAAGGTGGCCTAGCCTTCACTCCACACGTGCATCAGTGAGTCTCGGGTGCCCCTGTGTGTCCTTCCTTGGTCCACGGTTGGTTTTTCAGGCATGTCCCAAATCGAGGAGGCCCCCGGGGCAGGCCCAGGACGCACTGGAGGGATAATGTTGCTCAGCTGGCCTGAGAGCGTCTCGGCTTCCCCCCTGGAGAGCTGGTGGAGGTGGCTGGCACTGTTATGGCCGATGTGTGTGTATTGGTGGCTTCTCTCGATTACGCCACCTAGAATAATTAGGTGCAGTCGTTACCGCACACGCACCCGATCAAGGCCTGCGGCGGAAATTCGCCGGCAAACTTTAATTGAGGAGCTTTGTTTTCTCCTTTGATCGGACTTCAGTCGCGTGTCTCCTGCTTTACATGACTCGCGCTAATTAAAGTCACGTGACCTTCCACATTCAACCATGACCATCAATCACGCGCTGGAACACCTGTCGCCATCGCCCCCCCTCCCCCTCCCCCCGCAGACCCAGGAAAGCGAACGTCTGAGCTTCTAACGCGACGCGTGGGTCTCTCTCGGGCGCCAGGGCCTGGTTAAGCGGCGCCCAGGTTCTGATTGATCCTAATTGCCGTTCTCAACAGCGCCCGTTTGCCGTCGCGCGGGGCGCCAAGTCTTCGAGCGCGCCGCGAGACAGGCTGCTCTTTGTAAACAAAGCGGATGTTGTCGCCTCGCCGCCGGGCGGGCGGGTCCCCGGCGGCAGCCTCGCGGCTGGCGGAGGTGGCGGAGGTGGCGGGAGCGATCGCCTCGTCAAAACACGTCTACAAAGAGGCGCAAATTACGCCAAACCAAGATCAAGGACGGAACGCGCGGGAAGAGGCGGGAAAATAAATAAATAAATAAATAAATAAAGAGGGCGAGGGCAAAGAGCTTCACGTTTTTCAGTGCGGAAAGAGGGGAAGAAAAAAAAAAAAACAACCTTTCTCGTTGATTAATAGAGGACGATTAGAAGGGAGAGACGCGTTCCCGCTCGTCTCTCCGTCCTCCCCTCCCTCCCTCCCTCCCTCCCTCCTCGCTGCGCGTCTTTCAAACTCTTCCCTTTATTTTGTCAGCGAGGCAATTAATTTCTGAAAGGCCTCAATGACTTGATAGTGGGAGGTTGTTTTGTGGAGAGAGAGAGAGAGAGAGAGAGAGAGGGAGAGAGAGAGAGAGAGAGAGAGAGAGAGAGTTGATCAAAAGAGCAGATTCTCATGCAAGACACATGGTATTCGCGCTCAGACTCAACACTGCTCACATTTTTTTTGCGCTTTTTAGCGCAGCTCTCGGACAAGCCAGGATCGATGGACCACCCTGTGCTCGATTCCCCAATTAGCCGTGGAACAACAGGGGGCACCTCCCTGTGTCAACACACACACACACACACACACACACACACACACACACACACACACACTGCCTCCTGCCCCCGGCCTCGCTCTCATTACAGTCAACAGAGAATTAGATTAGCTGCTATTAAGCTAAACCGACCGATAATACAGATTCACACGCTCAGCGTCGAGAAAACGCCATTGAATTTCCAAGCCGGGAATTTTCAGGTTGATGACGCAGAAGATCAGGTGCGAGGACTGGAGATAAAACACGTGAGTCCTTGTGAACACACCACAGCAAACATGCAGCGAGTTTAACATTCTGGAGGAGCGGATATATCCCATGATTGTGCATCAGAGGGTGAACCCAGTAGGTGGCGATGTTTCTCTGCCTATTACACTTATCAGGAGGATTTTTAACACAAAGGCGTCAAGGTCCAGGTCTAATTCACTACTACGGTGAAGGATGAAGCTCAAACCCCACAGGTTAAACACACTGATTACTGCCCCCACAGGTCACACACAGTACTACAGTC
>JBBPDA010059673.1:0-13304 GCA_037974385.1 Arnoldichthys spilopterus | reverse complement strand
GAACAACTTATCTCTCCACACTTATAGAAAATAACAAAAATAACCCAAGATTCCTATTTAACACCATAGCAAAATTATATGTATGTATATATGTAGTAGTAGCAGTAGTAGCATTAGCAATAGTAATAGTAGTAGTAGTAGCAGTAGCACAGGTAGTATTAGTAGTAGCAGTAGCAATAGTAGTAGTAGTAGTAGTAGGAGGAGGAGGAGGAGGAGGAATAGCTGTAGTAGTAGAATTAGCAGTATGCTTCTAATAGCTGGTTGATTAGACACAGCATGGTCTTGTATTGGTGAGCTATATGATACTTATATATAGGATATGTATAGATGAAAGAATGTTAACATTATTAATGCACTTTTAACACACAATAGGAAACAGTCAGAGTGCAGAAAAACACTTAGCACTATTCACAGCTGCTTTTCAGTTTTTTGTCTACTAGGTTTGATGAGTCATGCACATCAATATGCATTATATTCATTCAGTCCATGGCTTTATTTTTCACAACAATGCATTTCTTTACAGATTTATTTCAAAAACATTATTCACTGTTACCTTATCTTATTTTGGCACAGAGTCCTTCAAATGCATAATGAAGTGTATCGCAAATGAAAACATTTGGCGTCTCAGTAGCTGGCCATTCATATTAATGAGCCCAAAGACAGCAAAAAAGCCCAGTGTTGTTCCGTTCTTTGGATGTGTAATTGCCTGCGGTCTATTTTAAGGGTCTTGTCTTCATCTCTAGCTGCACTGTTAGGAGCCCAATCCTGCATAACAATAGGCTCAGTGACCAGCAGTGCAGCTGCAGTTAATGCACAGTACTCACTTGCCAAGTCACTTGTTACCAAGTCATGGTTTGCTCAGCATATCTGTCTACTAACAGTATGTATATTCATTTGACTTGACATCTGTGAACTTTACTAACATCCTTTGGAACCGCACTGTAAGAGTGCTGACAATAAAATAATGAAGGGATCTTTGGATGTTAGCAGGGAAGGATGGTGGGTGTTCACACACACTGTGCTCTTCAGTGCAGAGAATGGCGTTATTAAGATGCAAATGAAAATCCCCTCCCCTCCGTGACGGAAGCTATTGATTAAACAGGCTCTTTTATGATTAACCTGTTCCAAAGATCAGATCGTGTGGAACTGTGTTTCTTATAGTCTGCTAGGGAAGCTACAGCGCCCCAACACACTGTCACTCTTAATGATTTATTCGAACACATTTACGCATGTTGTAGGTGCCAGCATACCTTTAATGGCCAATATATATAAAGGGTCCACAAGGTTCTTTATGCTAAAAGAATTGCATGTAACAGCAGCCTCCACTGCCACCGATGACCCTGATCATCACATCGATTATGTATGAGCTGACCGCCTCTGTAGCACACGACACCAAGGTGTGCCTACCTGATGTCTCTGGGCGAACACACTGAAAGTTAAAACAGAATACACATTTAGACTGAAAACTATGCCTGTTCAAACTGTGAGAGCTTGTCATTTCGCTGTCATGCCCAAAAACTTACTGGACAATAGCCACTGTGTTCTCACAGTCCCCCAGTGTACCACACTAGTTAGTAAAAAAAAGAATATCAGGGGAAACAGGAAACCTAAATGACAAGGAAGTGTGGCTACTGCTGCAAAATGATGAGTAAACCTATTATGCTAATGTATGAAATTGTTCATCTGAAGCACTGATTCAGTTCCTTGAGGTTTAAATGGTGCTGGTGATTTTGCATCATACAGAATAATAGGAGTCAATTTATGTTCGGCACTAGTTCTATCGAGTGTTCCCATTAAATTCCATAAGAAATGGATGCATTACAGAAGAGCAGGGTAGTAATACAAAAACTACAATTTTTACAACATTTAAATGACATGATATCAAAAACATGTTTTTTTAAGGAATACCTAAAATATGAAATTATAATAAAAGTTATTGCACCTCACTTTTTTCAAGTATTTTTCTTTTAGTCACTGTTTTATGTGTGATCTGCTTAGCTGTAAGGAAGAAATGTCTGTATTTCTTGTAAACCTAC
The DNA here is from genome assembly GCA_037974385.1 of Arnoldichthys spilopterus. Classification (NCBI taxonomy): domain Eukaryota; kingdom Metazoa; phylum Chordata; class Actinopteri; order Characiformes; family Lepidarchidae; genus Arnoldichthys; species Arnoldichthys spilopterus. Next base: position 11,268 of record JBBPDA010059673.1, on the reverse strand, counting down.
TTTATGTTTTACATTTCCATATGACTCACTTGAAGTGTGACCTACTTTGGTTTTTTTCCAGATGTGTTTTAAAGTTACAGTTACTCACATTTTCCTTTTACTCACATTTTCCTTAATATATTTCTTAGATTTTACTGAAAATATTAATTGAAATTATTCATTATTTATGATGGTTAAAAAGACATCAGGTCATTAGGTCAATACTGTCTTCCTTTGGGGTGCACTCACTCACCAAATGTCATGACAAGTCACATCTTGTATATAAAGCTGATATTTTTAGTCATGGATGGATCTATATTCACAGGGTTTAAAGTGTAGAAGTGATAAATACACATTTAATGGAATCTGCCCCACAGATTTGGAGATATTGTGGCCAAACTCTATTCATTGCATGTCAAGATAGACCAAATGTCAACCATACAGGCAAGCAGACACAGCCATAGACCAGGCCTGCCAAAAGAAAGTATATGCTCTTAACAAGAGAAATATTTTATATTTAAAGTTTTGAAAAGCAGCTTTACCCAGCAGAAGACTTCAGGTAAGAATAATTACACACTGTTACACTCAATGAACCAATGGGGCTTTAAACCAGGGGCGTTGGGTGGTAGGGTTAAGTCAGTTCCAGAGGCCCAACATTGATGGGGTCCTCGGAGAACACTATCTAAAGGGTACAATGAAAATGGCAGTTTGTCATTGTGAACATTCCTCATCACATAAAGTGCACCACAGAGAAATGTGACCTCTGCATTTAACCCTTTCAGACATGGAGCAGCAGACAGCTATCAGCAGTGCCTGCGAAGCAGTGTAGCAGGATGGTACCTTACTCAAGGGTACCTTAGTGTTACCTGGGCCGAGACTTGAACCTGTAACCCTCTGATCACGTGGGCAAGTCCCTAGGCTGCCACTGCCCACAAGATGATGCTCTTTAGATAGTGTTCTTTCAAAGGACCCAATATTTCTATTTGAATATTAAAGACACAAACGGTGTTGTCTGTAACTGGTTCGCATAAAATGGTGAAAAATGAAATCTTCAAAAAAGAAAATTTTATTCCAATAGAGCATGAATAAACTGCTCCATCAGCAGCTAAATTTTATGTTGAGTTGTTGAGGTAAAGTATCTATAGGCTGACACTGTTAGAGAGAGAGAGAGACAGAGAGAGAGAGAGAGAGAGAGAGAGAGAGAGAGAGAGACAGAGAGAGCGATAGAGGGAGTGAGAGAGAGAGAGAGAGAGATGAAGAGAGCGATAGAGGGGGCGAGAGAGAGAGAGAGAGAGAGAGAAAGAGAGAAAGAGGGGGGAAGAGGGAGGGAGAGAAAGAGCGTGAGCGCGCGAGGGGTGGCGAGTAGGGGGGAGCGAGAAGGAGAAAGGGGAAAGAAGGAAAGCGCTGAGGTATCTCTGTGAGGCGGCTGTGTCCTCTAGCCGTGGACGCTTCTTCCCTCTTCTCCTCGCCATGGCCGAGTGGAAGGGATTCGCGTCGTCTCGCGAATCAGAGGCTCAGAGATGGCCTGGAAGGAGAGGCGCGTCAGGCTTTCTCGGGAAAGCGGCAGCCTACGCTACAAGGCTGCTTAAGAGCCGACCCTTCTCCTCCTCTTCCTCCTCCTCCTCGCCGTGCGTGTGAGCGCGTGTGTGTGTGTTCGTGCGTGGTGTGTGTGTGCGCGCGGACGCGTGCGCGCGCTCGCACAGAGGCTCATCGTATCACCACTCGTCACAACAGCAAGGTAAGTACGCTGGCCTACTATTTCTTTTATTCTGGACTCCGTTTATTCACCCACGACCCCCCTTTGCCCGTGGCTTGGGTGCTTTGCACACAGGGGGTGGTGGGAGAGAGAGAGGAAAGGTGGGAAGGCAAGCTGAGGTTCAGTGATGAGGAGAGCAATAATAGCTCATCGCGTACAGAGGGAGAGAGAGGGAGAACAAGAGAGAACCGAATGCACCAGGCTCATGTGGTGATGGAGGAAGGAGGCAAAGCAGACGGCTAAATGAGGGAACCGCAGCGGCCGTTGAAGTGCCTTCACCTTCCCTTCACCCACCACCACACCTCCCCTTCTCCCCCCCTCCCTTTCTCTCCTTCTGTGTTGCCCGAGCAGCCACCCATTGGACAGCCTTCTGCAGTCGGAGATCTAGCTGAAATCCTCCTCTCCTCCGCCTCTGTCGCCTAAGCCGGTAAATGGGGTCCATGGGGGAAATCTCGAAGCTGCTCGAGAACTGGGCCAGTTGTCGCTGTCATGCTGCGTTTTTGTCATCAGCTGTAGGCCGAGCAGATCGCTCAGGTGAACGCATATGGTCCAGCCAGCAACAGACTGCACACATTCCTTAAGGCACCATTTCCCCAACCCTGGTCCTGGAGAACCCGTACCCTGCACATTCTGGTTTCCTTGCTCCCAACAGAATGGAGTATGGAAAACAAACAAACAAACAAAATGTGGTGGACAGGGGTCCTTCAGGACCAGGGCTAGGAAACACTGCCCAGAGGAGTGCTTCAGACGTTTGACTGAATCAGTGTAAGAACTCCAGAGGCTTCTTACTGCTGAGCTCCCAACACTGCAGTACCAGTCATATGGGTGTCCTCTGACCATACAATCATTCTAAAGTGTGTACCCCCAATTAATGTTGGTTTCAGCGCTCAGGATTCTAGGTCAGTCTCATACATTTGTTTCAGTGGATGAGTCTCATGTTTAACCAAATGATAATCACTGATTGTGATTAGTGATTGTGGTGTTTCTGACTTGATTAACGTATAATTGTAGTTAAGCATCCTTTAAAGGGGCCATATCTTACAATTCTTTATGCAAACTCTATCCCTTATAATTAATCAGATGTTTATTGCTGTGCCTTTAAAACCGATTTATGTTAATGACTGCTTGGCTGCCCTGTATTTCACATTCAAAAAGCAGTTCAGGTAGGAACACTTAAAAACTGTGAATGTGCAGAGCTAAACTGCTGTAGGCCAAATAAAGGAGATACACTGATCAGCCATAACAATATGCCCTCCTGCCTTGTATTGTGTAGATCCCCCTTGTGCTGCCTTAACATCTATGACTGTGGTTTGCTGTTTGTTCTGACACCTTTCTCTCATAACCAGCATTAACATTTTAAACTTCAGTAGTTCACAAGCTTAAATGAGCTTTGGGCACCCATGACTCACTGGTTCATCAGTTGTCCTTCATTGGATCACTTTTGGTAGGTACTAACCACTTCATACTGAGAATGCCCCACAAGAGGTGCTTTTGATGCCATCACAATAAGGCCCAATAGTGGCTCAGATCCTTATGTTCATCGAATTTTCCTGCTTTTGATGCATGAAAAACTGACTGTTCACCTGCTGACTAATACATCTTACCCTGACAGTTGCTATTGTAATAAAATAACAATCCATAGGCAAATAGGCAATCCATGTTATTCACTTCACCTGTCAGTGGTTTTATTGTTGGGGTTGATTGGGGTAGATGTAAATGTAAAAATCGGTTTTTATGACATCACAGAAACAATTTTAAGCATGTTATTTTTGTTATGTGTTCAGTATGGATAGGGGCATGGACTGTATGTTTTGAAACTTTAACAATGTTTTTATAGTAAATCAAACTATTTCACAAACAGTAAGTGAAGGACATTTTTATTGTTTTGTTATATTGGCCCTTTAACTAACACAAGGAATTAGTAGCAATGGCCTGACCAGGTTTATGCTAAAATTAATTGATTTATTTTGTGGATACTGGCATAAAGCAACATTGTCATACAACAATCAACTTCTGTCAATTTATGAAGCATTTGAGAAGCCTACCGTAGTACCCCATAAACCTACATGCTGGAGATCAGATTTGAAGTCTCCCCTGTGTATCAGAAGCTGGAGAATCAAGATTGATTAAAGTATAACTGCAGCTTCTAACTTGTGTCACTGTTACATTTTTGCTTCATCCCATATCTACAGTGTCAGCAAAAGTGCACAGATTCCATCTGATCAAACCAATGAGGTGGACGTGCCTAGAGAAATGCGCTTAGTAGATGCGTGAAATGAATGTTTGTGAGACTAGGCCACGTGTCAGAAACAGCTTCAGATATGTGCGGGCCTGTCAGGTTGTCAAAGTCTCAAGTTCCAAAAAAGCTGTGAATATCACAATGTAGGAATGTATTTTTAGATGGCTTTGAACAGGGGGCTGATACTGTTTTGTTTTTGGCCTGATAGAAGATCTAAAGATCCTTAAATAAAGCCCTAAAAAGCTTTCTGTCATGGATTTTTGCCATTTATAACCACTGTTTGCACTGTTTCAATGTCGCAGGAGTTGAATTGTAGGCCATCGTGACTTGAATTTGATTGGCCTGATTTGATTTCTGCCTTCTGAACTAACAGTTACCAGAGATTTTTAATGGGCATATTAATATGAGGTGCTTTGGCCCTCTTTTGTAAGTGTTGTACATTTTTTTGTCCAGGTTTGGTTCAAAAGAATGTTTCACTCCAGTAGAGTAGATGCATGGCACTGACAGACTTCATCTCCATCTTCAATAAAGGATCAATCTGAAAGGGTTTGGACTAATTAAGACATTTATCTATCAATAAAATGAAGGGTTCAGTGAATACTGCTAAACCTCTTAGCCCTCCAGCACGGCCTTCACGTCCCAGTAGGCCTTAATTAACTGTCAGAACACAGAGTCAGAGGTTTCTCAGGTTCCTCAATGACCCGTCCTTCATGAGAAAGCCAGGGGAGAAGTAGAAGCAATAGACAGAGAAAAATAGAGTGGCAGTGAAGGATGAGAAGTTGAGGTGAGGCCTACAGATGAGGGCCAGGCCTGAGTGCGCATGACTCAAGCCTTCCACACACATTAAGGTTTTTGTCAGCGCTGATTTCTCACTGGCCTCCAGAGCGTTTGCGGTCATGCTTCATGGTGTGCTTCATCAGTGTTGTGTGACTGCTCCTGCCATGGCACAGAACCCAGCCAAGCTGGGATGGCCGAAAGACAACAGGACCAGCCGTCCTTCTCTAGTGAAAGGGTTTTGTCATCTGCCTGCGGTCCCTGTCCAGGTATGTAACTGCGGTAAATGTAAATACACGTTAAGCATAGTCCTGAGCTTGATTGCAATTTTAATGGGGTTGCTTTATTGAAAATCTGTTTAAGGCTAGAAGTAGGCTTAATCCACATCTGCAAAACAAGTCTTATGAGAGGCAGCTGCTTAACCAAGAACAATTACAGTTTTACATTTAAGGCTTAAATGCTTATTTAACCTTTTATGTACCTTGGGTCATTAGTCTCAGTCTCAGGTGACCCACCATACATAGACATAGCATCTTGTATTCATAGTAAGCTAAGCTGGCTACAACTGTCAGAATTGCCAGTTTCATTCTGATTGGCTGTCCACACTTCTGCATAATTCCTGTGCATCTGTTTACCAATCTGGTGCGGAACAAAGTTTTTGTAGCATTATTAGTGAGCAGTTACATATGCTGGAACCTGTAAGGAAAAATACGCCTCTCAGAGCAAGATATAAACCACAGCCACAGCATCAAAACCAGTGACAGGTAAAGTGAATAATTTTGGTAATATTGTTATCTCATTACACTAGCACAGGGATTTATTTTGCAACAAGTAAACAGTCAGTTGGAATGTGTAAGAAGCAGCAAAAGGGATAAGTGTAAGGATTTGAGAAAGGTCAGAGCATCTCCAAAACAGCAGGTATGGTTGGGTGTTCCCAATATGAAGAGGTTAGTACCTACCAACAGTGATCCAAGGAAGGACATCTGGTGAACCAGTGACAGAATCATGGGGCCCAAGGCTCATTTATGCTTGTGAGCTACTGTAGATCAAAATTTAAATACTTGATATGATCGAAAGGTGTCAGAACAAACAGTGAACCACAGTGAGGGCCTTTTTTAGAAGAATGAATTGGACTTTATTAGGCAGGTGGGTGGTAATGTTTTGGCTGATTGACGTATCCGTGAGATTGAAAAAGGTTTGTGAAGTTCATAGCTTCTTATTATTAAAAGTTAATAAATTGTTGTGTGTTTGCTGACAGACCACTGCGCTCACCAAGCAGCTGTAGATTCATTTTCAAGACTGCCTCAGTTTAAAGTGTTTGGTTATGTTGTATGTCAGATGAATGTTGTTTTTTTCAATAGTTTGACCTCTTGGTCTCTAAGAGAGAATTTGACATGATAGTCCAAGTTAATGTTCCACTACCTCTATCACACAAATTGATATACAAACTGCTGTGATAGCTTCAACAGTTGAAACATTTTATAAATAGTTGAACGTTTTGTAGTATTTTGATATTTTGTCACTTATTTAAAAAAACATATCTGGAAAATGAAGATGGAGGCCATTGTTTGCCATTATTTTGGTTTCAGTGTACTAAAGGCTCCATCCCTACTTCACAAGGGGACAAACCATGAAAGCTATTGTATACATCTGTACATACATGTATAGCAACTGCAGAATTAAGGTTGGCTATGGGAAGCAGCATACCATTGAACAAAATCAACAGCCAGGGTCAGACATTGACAACCACTATGCACCAGATGTGGGTAGATTTTCCATGTGGTGAGTAAATCTAGAATGACTATCTGCCTCACTGGCAGGTAAATACATATAGTCATGTAATAAAACACTAAACTGAGCTTCTACAGTATCTACAGGTGCTCTGCTTCTCAAATCAATTTTTTCTGTCATGTCAGTTTTATTTATGTAAGACTTTAGGGGCCAAGCCCCTAACGAGCAAACCAACCTTAAGGGGAACAAAGGCTCAGAAGGGGAACTCATCTTTCTCTGGTCGACACAGGATAGCAATTATAAATAATAATTTAAAAAAAATAACAGTATCATTAGTAGGTGGCATTAGTAAAGATCTACAACATTTATGTCTAAGGAGTCAGCAGCACATGGAGGTGGTCCATGCTAGTCTGACAACAGTTGAGCTGGAGGCCCCACTGGTAGATGAACTGATTGAAAATTCAGTACGAAATGCTTCTGTTCTGTGTCGGAGTTTGACACACAAACCCCATACAAACACACATACACACACAAAGACCTGCACCTGGTATGCCTTTGATTGCCTTTTTAAATTTTTTACACTTAGCCTGTCTAACCAATCATCTGTCTAAGACTGTAACCAAATGACAAATAACAGCCAATCAGAAGCAAAGTAGGGACTGATCTTTAATAGAAAGGGTAGCTATCACGCCAGGCTAATTAAACACAGTGGGGTGATTTTTAGGAGAAGTGAGCCAACATTTAAAAGGAAAACCCGACAAGGAAAATGAGGATAAAGCATGTGCCAAAAGAACATTCTGTGAGTTGAACAAGGCTTGCTACAGTATGATGCAGAGATGAGCGTAATGAGTGTTTTTTTTATTAGTAATTTGTTATATCTGTGTTGCCTTATAACATTTACATTACATTTACATCATTCAGTAGACGCTCTTATCCAGAGTGGCATACAGAGATCCAACAAAGATGAAAGTGACAAAAGGGCTTAAATGCTAAGATCCTAAGATACTAAGAGCAGGGCTTAGGTGTTAGCACGTGGACAAAAACACATAGCAAACCAAAACAAAACAGACTAGGTGAACCTGAGGAATGAGGAATCGTTATAGCCCCACACATTATCACCTCTATTAAATACTGAGAGAAATCGATATGTGACAGAAAAAGGCAATTTATTATTTTGATTGGTTAAAAATATGCTTGGCCTGGTCAAAAAGTTAACTTTGGATTCTCTCAGCATCTAATGTGATTGTTCACCACACTGATTGTTAATTAGTCGGCCCATTTCAATATATTTGTCTGTTTATATTTGGCTTATCCTCTCACCGAGCTACTTAAATCTTTTTTTCCTGCTCTTCCTTTCCTCATTCAGCTTGTAATGCATTTAGTCTCCGATGTCTTCTAGCATGACTTTGGAAACAGGTTAATTAGTTAACCCATGTCATTTTGAGCTGCTAGAGTAGACCTCTGTTAGCGATTTCCCCTGCAACTATTTAACCAACTTTAAACTGCACTTTGAAAAGTTTTGCACTTTTGCAAACATGTAGTGGAACCATGTCCCACTGTCACCTGGGTTTGCTTTGTAGTTTCATGTGTTTTTGCCTGCTGCACTCATCATTGGTCTGTCCTGTGGGCACAAAAGTGGCAAAAAGTCTTGCTTTTTTGCCCAATGAAAAAACAGGCTAAAGAGAAGAGATGAACAAATTAGGCATGCCCTTTAGCAAGGAAGCATGGTACAGTAGGTCTTGGTTGGAAGATTCTATCAATAAATTACACCCTGTAAGCCCATTTGGCCTGTATTATTGGGCACATCCTGATGAAACGTCTTTTTCCACAGAAAGGAAAGCCGACTAAGGGCCACATGGAAACCACAGAGGATATCCAGCTCAGCACTGAAGGACTAAACCAGTCTCTTTTTATCAGCTGACTCTCAGACTTATGTTTATTGCTATGTACTTTTCAAAAGGCATATGAGATAAAATTATTTGAAAAAGACTGTAGATTGTAGAAAAAGTTATGTAGATATAATCCAGACCTGTCAATACTCCCATTTTTTCCTGTTTTTTTTTCCATATTATAATGTTCTTTTTTGTGTCTTCTTATTCTAATATTTCCCAGTATTTGTATCATTTTACTATAACCCACATTGTTGACAGTTGAAATCACCTGACCCTACCCCCAAGCCACCCACCCCCCACCCAACCTCCCCCTGTCAACAATCGACACTAACCTGCACTCTAATTTACAACTGTTTTGTGAATACTACTCCTGGAGTTGTGAAAAGGCTGCATGTAGTGTTCATTTTTATAGCTCACAAGAAGTCTTTCTGTGCCCTGAACCACATGTTTAAGTCTTAGAGTTGCCTTACTGAAGAACTGGGTGCAGTTTGGGTGGGTTAGGAGCAGTTTTGTTGATGCATTTCTATGGACATTATTAGGGCTATTGGGTGGCTATTGACTTCTAGTGTTGCAGTCTTGCAGCTGCAGTTCTACACACAAAAAAACAACAAAACAAAGTTGGACACCAAAAACGTCTTTGCTGAACAACGGTGTCTGGGATAAGTTGAAAATTGTATATATTAGGTAGGACTGCTGAACTATTCCTTTAAATGGAATATAGAAATTAAACCCCACAAAGAAACATTTTTTAATAACGGTAACAATATACTTATTTAGCCGTTTTCGTCTGTAGAATATGTGCAGTGGTGAAATAGCGAATAGTACTAATTTGGTGTATGTTTTCTGGCTCTGAGAACTTGGCACTGGAGAACTCGCATTTGTTTGACACAAAATGTACTGTATCTTCTTCTTTGAAATCGTCTGTAAGCTCCTTAAAGCCAACCATTTCTCTCTCAATTGCATCACTGGGCCATCATATCTGTGTCACTAGGATTTAGGCAGAGGAACACGTTCGCTGTCAGAAACTATGCTGCCACAGAATTTTTTTTTTCAAATGCCAGAAAGTAGAGCAATCACTGCACATCACTTTCCCAGGCCTCAGTTGAGCTCTGTCTTGGATAAAAGCCATTGTATTCAAGAAGTTGTCCATGCATAATGATATCTACCCCATATGGATGCTTAATCACACTATATAAGAAAAAAAGCCTGTTATGTATAGATCTAACTTTGCGAGATGTAATGGCGTGTAAACTTCAAGCGAATAATTAACCCAGAGAGGTATATGAAGCCTTTCATATTTTCCCTTTACAAATTGTTTCTCCTTCTCCTCAGCAAATTCTCTGATCAACATAAACATTTACAAAGCAGGAGAGATGCAGCCAGACAACATGTATTATTAGAAACAAATGCAGCTCAGAGTGCTTCAGTTGCATTACTGCATTTTGATGATTTAATTACACCACATTTTCCATTCAGTCAAATGTAGTGGAGTCAGCATATATAGTGTTGCCTCGACATGAAATTCAGATGTAATTCATGTCAACGTGTCTTTTGTTTGTGTTACATTTTTTTGTGAGCATGCATGCTGGAATATCAGAGGCCAAAAGACCATTTTTGTCTTAGCTGTGGCAATGAGGTAAATTACAAGCTCCATTTCTGGAAAAGTTGGGACATTTTGTAAAATGCAATTAAAACAAGAATTTGGAATTTGTTATTCCTCTTGAACCTTTATATTAAATGACATAGTCAAGTCAAGTCAAGTTTATTTGTATAGCTGACGTTGTCACAAAGCAGCTTTACAGAAACCGGGTCCGAGCCCCCAAAGAGCAAGCCAAGGGCGACAGAGGCAAGGAAAAACTCCCTAGTAGTAGGAAGAAACCTTGGGAGGAACCATACATACATACAAAGAAAATATTTCAACTATTTTCACTGCACAAGGTAAAAATATTTTGTGAATAGAAACACACTTAGAATTTGATGCCTGCAACACACTCAAAAAATGTAGGGAGATAGGAATGCTTACCCCTCTTTTAATTCACCTTTCCTTTTAATGACACTTTTGAAGTTTTTGAGAATTAAGGATACTAATTATATATAGTTTTGCAAGTGGACATTGCCTTCATGACACCATATGTCTCTCTAAAGTCCCAATATATGCCTCCACATTAAAGATACCTTCACACACATGCCAGTCACAGACGTTGGCTTTTGCACCTTTCGCTAACAGTCTGGATGGTCCCTTTCATCTTTGGCATGGAATATCACTTCTCTGAAAACCAGTTGAAAGTGGGCTCATTGATGACAGCACACATTTTCACTCTCTTTCGGTCCATCTCTAAAGAAGTGCGAGAAAGCCTGTGGTGGATGCTCATTTATACTCAGTCATGATACCCTCATCTTTTACCAGTTTACCCACTTATTGTGGAATGTGTAACTGAAATATTGTATAAAGTTTTTACTTATATGTTGCTCCTCTTCCAACATTTTTTGATTTCTTTGCATGCATTAAATTGAACAACCTGTTTATATTTACAAAACACAATCAAGTTGTTCCTCCAAACCATTGCAATTTCTTTGTACTTTGTCAGTTAAATAAATGTTTAAGCCGATTTACAGATTGGAAGGTGTTTTTATTGCATTGTACAAAATGACTTTTAAGGAAAGCTGGAGGGAAACGTTGAGTGCTAGTATTCACATGTATGTTTACCACATACTTAAACATTGTTGCTGACCAAGTACACACCTATGGGAGTGATACAGACAGACACACACGCACACACTCACGCACGCATGCATGCCAGCACACACACACACACACACACACACACACACACACACACAAATAAAGTCAGTTGTAAAAAGCAGTATATAAATTAACTTGACTTGACATATATATA
>JBBPDA010059643.1:0-13306 GCA_037974385.1 Arnoldichthys spilopterus | reverse complement strand
ACACACACACACACACACACACACACACACACACACACACACACACACACACACACACACACACACACACAGTGTTGGTTGAAAGTTTGTGAACACTTTGAAATGTTTTAAATTTTTATGTGAATGTGGCCTAAAACACCCTCTGAAGTACTAAAAGTAGATGAAAAAACCTGGTTAAACAAATGAAACAGTCCTGTATTAATTAAAAAATAACATTTCTGCATGTGGCAAAAGTAAGTAAATCATGCTAACAGGATCTGGTATGATCCCCTTGTGCAGCAAAAACTGTGACTAAACATTTGCGGCAGCTGTTAATCAGTCCTGCACATCGACCCGGAGGAGTTTTAGCCCATCCCTCTATACAAAACAGCTTCACATCTTAGATGTTGGTGGGATTTCTCACATGAACGGCTCCCTTTATGACTTTGACATGGCGCTTCCAGAACATTCCCTTTATTCTTCTTTAACCATTCTTTAGTAGAACAACTTGTGTGTTTAGGGTCGCTGTCTTGCTGCGTGACGCAGTCTCTTGAGATTCAGACTTGTCTTGATATTTTCATTAACAATTCTTTGGCACCCAATAATTATATATATTAATTAGCATGTGCTATACCATTTAAAAAAAGGCCCCTGAAGAAAATAACTTATTTCAGTGCAAAAAAATAAAAATCTATCAATTTTAAGGACATCACAACTTTAACAGGTCCTCAAGACTGAATATTTAACATGATATAGCAATCACTCAATCAGTGCCTCAGACATTTGCCCTCACCGATGCCTCTGAAGCAGCTATGGAGAAGTTCAAAAGTTCTTGCTAAGGAGCTTCCATGAAACAGAGGGAACTAGACCAAAAAAATCTCACTTGTGCACGACAGATGCTTCCTCTGAACATTACTTGTCAGCAATAATCAAGGGGCACTGACAGTGCTACGACATGTGTCAGAGCATTGTGGTTGGCCCTTCTCCAGAGACATGACGGGAGCCCAATTTCAGTTGCCCAAGCAACTGCCTGAGATGGCACCCTGAAGGCATCCCCACAAAACAGGAAGTGCATTTAGAAAACAGCACTTTCGATTTGTACACACTTCCATAAAACACTACACTTGAGGTGAGTATGAAGAGTTCATTGTGTTAGAAGGAAGTCACTTTAAACGAAGTGAAAGTTATGAAACATCTGATAATGTCTGAGCACTGCCTTCTGGAAAGTAGAAGACGTCCTGATAAGTGAACATGAAGTGAAACTTGCAGTTTCTTAACGACCATCTGTTCGATAACTCTGCCTTCACCTACCTCCATTTGTTCCATTTTATCTTTCTCGGTTTGCACTTCCCAATTCTGTCTTCCCTCATTCATTTACTTTAAATGTGTGTATATAATAGGTGATTATTATTATTACTATTAGTATTATTAATATTATTATCATTATTATTATTATTATCATCATCATTATTATTATTATCATCATTATTACTACTATTATTATTACTATTATTATTATTATTATTATTACTATTATTATCATTATTATTACTACTATTATTATTACTATTATTATTATTACTATTATTATCATTATTATTATTATTATACACAACACAAATAGCAGGCAGCATCATAAATGACCAACACTGACCAACTGAAGGCAAAACAAGATTAAAACTTTTAATAAAGAAGCCAGACGATAATATCATTATTTCATTTCAGTTACTTTTTTAATTTTGCAAATTATTAACTAAATGTTTTGTGGAAATGCCTAAAAGTAACAAAAATATATGAATTAATAATAATAATAATAATTATTATTATTATAATAATGTGTATATATATATATATAATTACATAAATATGTACACTTGAATGGGACAGGGGTGTGTGGATATCACTATATATTACATGTGTAACAAATAACTGATCTGTATCGATGCATCGCTCATAATATGTGTGGGTTCACTCCACAGTTAATTTTCTTGATTTTACTGTGAGCAGTATTTTGTACTGAGAAGCTGCTTCTGCTTATGACCACACTGCTGCATTTGACCTTTAATAATAAAATGTTTACATTATAGTGTGTCTGCAGGTGTGAGATGATGGAAATGTAGCAGTTTGTGTGAAATTTCATCATATTCCATATCGACTACAGACCCCAGTATCAAAGCGAATCAACCAATCGCATCGCTTCGAATTTGATCCCAAGCATGTATATATTGTTAATCAGCTAAAACGTTTTAATGTAGCTTTTGCTGATGATGTGCATTATAACTTGTGAACTGCACTGTAATATCATATACTGGGCAAATATTGTACTGAAATGTTTTGTTTTGTGCCACCCACATCACACACACACACACATACATGCACAGACATGCAAAGACACTTTCTCTTGCACACTCCCTCACCCTCCACATGGCACTCGCTGTGCTGGCTGACAATACCGGTGCCATTCTGCTTGTCTGCAGGCCATTTGTAGATGAACATCGCTGTATGGGAGGAGCCAGCATCCAGGACAATGCCATACTAGAAACACACACACACACACACACACACACACAAAAACACCAACACACACACACAGAACAGTGAAATAATCTGTGGGAAATGAACCGATTGGCACAGTAAACGTCAAACAGCCAGGATTATTCATGACAATGTGAAGATTTATCACACGCCAGACACCTGTGCAGCTTCTGCCTTGCCTTGTGGTGGCATCTGGCACAAACCCCCCTGTGTGAAAGAGCTTAAAAGATAACATCACCCAGACAAGCCGTACTTATGGTTTCAACACAAAACCAGTTTGTCAGTTGTGGTCTCCTCGGTAACTCCACAACAAATCGATGGAACAAATCATCTTTAATTAGAAAAACAGCCAAAACAAATGCCTTGAATGTTACTCTTGGAGGGTAGGGCTGAAACAGCACATTGGGGCTTCTCTCAGAATCATGGTAGGGCAAGACAATACATGCAACTAGGGCAGCGGCAATGGTGCTCCCAGTACAGACGTGCTCTCCACCCTTTGGCTGAGTTTGCGTAAGGATTCCCTCTGGCTTAACGTACATCTGCAGTGATATGCCTGCTGTGCGCTCATATTATCTCGGTGTCCCCTTCAGGTGCACTGCCTAAGTAATACAGTGTTAATGGAGGGCGCCAGTGGCAGGAATTCTACTTTTTTTATTACTTTGTTCCCAGTGCTCATTTAATTATCAGGCCCTTTCATTCCTTCTACTGTTTGTTTCCCACGTTGCAGGAAACATCTCTAACATGTCTCAGCACATACTCATATGATGAATGTGTCTTTTTCTATGCGTAATTCAAATCTGAAGGTTCGTCATCAGGTACAAACACATCATTTTTCGCTTATTACATAATAATTTTGCGAAAGGAATATAAAACCAAATCATTATGCAGTATGCATGGTGCAGTGGTGGCCTAGTGGTTAGGACAGGGGATGCGCTGGGGACCTGAAGGTCGCAGGTTCAAATCCCGGCTCAGGCACTACTGAGGTACCCTTGAGCAAGGTACCGTCCCACTACTCAGCTCCACGTCTTGGAAGTCGCTTTGGATAAAAGCGTCAGCTAAATAAATAAGTAAGTAAGTAAGTAAGTAAACTAGGGTGGGCAAAAAATATGGCATCACCACACTCAAAGACATGTCCATCATTTACAATGGACCATTTATCATATACACAGATCAGCCATAACATTAACACCACCTGTCTAATATTGAGTAGGCCCCTCATGCTGCTGAAAAAGCTCTGGCGGAGGTGCACTGTGTGTTCTGACCCCTTTCTATGAGTCAGCTATAACATTTTGTGTAACAGGATTGGACCAGATGGCCTAGCCCCCCCATATGTAGGTACTAACTACTGCACACCTGGAACAGACCTGCCGTTCTGGAGATGCTCTGACTCAGTCGTTTAGTCATCACAATAAGACACTTGTCAAACAGGCTCAGATCCTTACGTTCACCCATTTCTTCCTGCTTCCAGCATATCAGTTTGAAGAAACACCCCCCTGACAGGTGCCATTGTAATTAAATAACAAGACAGTGAATGTTATTTACTTTACCTTTCAGTGGTGTTAATGTTATGGCTGATTGGTGTAGCTACACTGTGTAGTTTGCAGTTACAGACTGAAGTTCATTCCAATATTAATTTAAGTAATGCCACTTCACAGATGGTCCTGTTGGATAAAACTGACAGTGAGTTTAAATATATGATTGGTGTAACCAATGAAGTGCTTTGCTGGTTTACATGCATTCTAGAAGTAAAACAGTATCAAAATTCAATACTTTTATGGTTCCTGCTGAACTACTTAAGTACTACCAAGTACTGAAAAATCCCATGTCATTTAATATATTAATTATATATTATCACATTTTTGAACTTAAAAAAACTTTTAAAATTCAAAATAATTAAAATAAATAAATAATAAAATAAATAATATTATTATTAATAATTATATTTTAATAATATTATTATTGTTAGATTTCATGAGCCAGTAAGCAAAAAAAACTAAAAAAAAAAAAAAAAAGGCTTGTCCTAAAATCTAAACTATTGATTGGTCTAAATCATTAACGCAGTGTTCATTTCAGAAAATCTGAAAATTTGGAACAATATCCAGCAATAACCACAATATACACACAAAAAACATACATAACAATAATGATATAATCATACTGCCCATCAGTTATCAACTATATATTAACGTCTTTATATATTAATTTGGATATCATGTATATTGTTGATTGAATGTCTAAATTACATCCCATTTGCAAATTATAACTGTCAACACTTCTTATTTATTCTGAATATCGCTGTGGTCAGTAAACATATCCACACTCACTTCACACTCTTTCCTGGTTTAGACCACACCCACTTTGTTTGCAGTTTTAGAGGAACGTTCCATTCTCGGCACAGCAAAGACACTAACATGGGAGCGGCAGGTTAGTGTGTGTGGGCTGCAGAGTGGATCATACACAGCAGTGCTGCTGTGTTTTTTAAACAGTGTGTGCACTTCCTGTTTACTTTATTAGAAATATCTAACCTGTTGATCCACCTATGACACTGCACAGTTAGCCATCCTCTAGTCCTTCCTCAGTGGTCAGTTTCTGGCCACAGGACACTGTTTGCTGGATATTTTTGGATGGTGAACCATTCTCCACTACGTGCAAGACACAAATGCTGATTCACTAGTTGTACTTTCTTGGAGCACTTTTGGTAGGAACTAACTTCTGCACACCTGGAACACTCCACAAGACCAGCAGTTCTGGAGATGCTCTGACTCAGTCGTCTAAAACATCGCAATAATTATAAATTGTACAACTGGAACTGCAATAAATCAAGTATCTGTCATTTGTTGTCTTGAATTTTTATTTAATAATATTTGAAATGTTTTCATTCACCAACTTAAATGTCTTCAATGTAAAGAAAATTGGCAGTTTTTCATAAAAATAAACTAACAGTGGGAAATGACATAGCAAAAACTAAACAGCCAAGATAACAGAAGATTGTTTTGTTGTTGGGGTACACTTTAGGGGGCATTACCTTAAAGCAATATACGCCATAATTGCAAGAAATGAAAAAAGATTCAAGTCAAATTTACTACAATTCTTTTCAAAATTGCTGATCTGAACGTATCAGTATTTGATTATTTGCGTTACATTTTAATGACTGCTTTCACTTTTCTGTTGTGTCTAACATGTGTTATGTGATTATATGCCACATATGGCTCATTCTAAAGCTCAGTTTCACTTTCTCTTCATACAGCTATGGTGGTACTTGAATGCAACATTTGCATTTTAACAATCTTCCATTATTTATTTATCAAAAAAATACCAACAAACAGTTTAACATTAAACATTACTCATCTTCTATTGACTCAAACTTTTTCCCAGTGTTTTCAGACCGATTTTGTGGAGCAAGATGATGGAGTTGAACCATGTGACGAAGGCCTCAAAAAGACATTGAACAGGGCCTCCAGAGAGTCACATGACAAATGAAAACACTGCTTTTGGTTTGTTTAAAGTGTTGCATAGTGGAGGCAGTGTTGTATGAGTGGATATGCTGGATATGTTACCTAGACCCAACACACCACCATAGAGGGTTAAAGTGTGCTCCAAAGCGACCTGTGCCACTCCCTTCAGGTAGTGCTGTTAGTCTATGAGCACACCAAGAGCTGCTGTAGATGTTTTCCTTTGTTGTAGTCCTTAGGTTAAAGCAGTAATCACATTAAAAGAACATTTGTTATAAGGACTTTTATATGAGCTCACAGAATATTGCAGAACGCTGCTGATTCCCCAGCATAAGAGGACAACTGCAGAGGCGAGGTGGCGTGTTCTTCCCTTTACCACTTAAACACACTGTGCCAGAGGCAACACATTCTGTTTCATCGGTCAAGCAGTAAACTCCCACTGTTTCGGTGTGAAGCCTTTTTAAAAGCAGCGCTGCAACACGGTGAAAGGACTCTCAGACTGCCCTGAATTCAACCGTGTGGCTAAAGAGGCCATTTACAAAGCCTTTCCAGTTGAGAGGAATGGGGAGAATCATTCAACTTGATGAGGCTTGAATGCGGAGTCATTTAAATAAATATATTAACTAATGTCCATCCATTATTCACCCCCCACCCCAACCAACACCCCACCCCACGGTGGTAACTTGCCAGCGTGGAGAAAACTAGGGCAGGCAGGAGCATCGTTCAGACATACAGTGTGAGGACCAGGGCGCGCAAGCACTTAACAGACAGAGGCACGAAGCAGATGAACATTTGCTTTTCGTGAGTTTACATTTCTACTATTTGAATAAGGGATGAAAGTTAAGCCCTCGTTCAACTGTGAAAGCAAACGCCATATCTAATGGATGCGCATATCTCCCTGAAATAAGCGTTTTCAAGTTTTTTCAAGGCATCGGAGCGAAATAAACCAATTCATCCAAGACACGCCACAGAACTGGTTCTTGTCTAATTGAATTTTGCGGAGCCATGCACTGGTTGACTCCATTTTTAATTGCATTAAAGTTTCTGCATTATTACTATATATAGTTTTTTCAGTCCCCCCCCCCCCACTGATTTTTGTATGATGACATCATAGACTTCTCCAGTTCACATGAAAATGGATTGTAGCCCCACAAGGCTAATACAGAATAAGAGGTTTGTCTGTATGTGGGCGTGTCCCATTACTATCATGCTAACGCCCCCAGAAATGGGGTAGCCAAGGCACTCTTTGGCCAACTGCCTGATAACCTCTTTGCCAAAAGTTACAAAATTGAAGTGAAGAGGTTGGAGTTCAGATCATTACAACTCATTTGTGGAGTAGCGCCACCTTGTGAATAACATCACTGCAAATGTCCAACACCTCATTAGCCAAAATGTTGTGACATAAAGCTTCAAACTTTGACGAACCAGGCTCTATTTTCACAATCTAATGCAAAGCTTAAAACACAAGGTGCAACTAACATTTATGGGGCATGTCCAAATTCATCCATCCATCCATTTTCCAACCGCTTCTTCCGTTTCCGGGTCACAGGGAAGCTGGAGCCAATCCTAGCTGACTGCGGGCCTAAGGCGGGGTTCACCCAGTACAGGAGGCCAACCCATCGCAGGGCAACACACAGACAACCATTCACACACACATTCACACCTATGGCCAATTTTTCCAATCCAATCAACCTACTGCAGCCTTTTGGACAGTGGGAGGAAACCGGAGCACCCGGAGGAAACACACGCCAACACGGGGAGAGCTTGCAAACTCCGCACAGAAAGGCACCTGTGGCCAACCCGGGGATCAAACCCAGGACCTTCTGTGTCCAAATCCATTTTGCTATTTCAACAGTGGAAAAATCCGATTTCGTGACAGCATAGGGTGCAATAAGGTTCCCATAACTCTCTTAATTATTTGAAGGGTTTTTTTTTTGGCTTAACATTGCAATAAACCAAATTAAAATGCTACATATATTTCGGATTGCTATTATAATGGCACATTTACATTGAAAACCAGATGCGTTTTCAGCTGAGGTAAAAGGGTCTGCTGGTGTGCAAACTGAAAATCGTGTGCAAAGAGCGCATCATTAGCAGGAGCAGCACTGTTCCACCTAGGCTTTTTGAGTGTCATCAGTGCACTTCAACGTACAACTGGGTCAATAAGGAGCAATAAGGGGCACAACCTGCACGTTATTAAAAAGTGGAGCTTAAATATGGTTTAATAATACACCACTGACTTTAAACATGGTTTCTGGTCAAAAGCGCAATGTCATTTCACTGCCTTAAAATAGCAACACGTCGACAATGCGCCCTTATTCAAAAACACAAACAAAATTAGGTTTTTATTTGGAAACGTATGCACATGGTGTGAAATAGAAGAATATGCCAGAATGAAACTAGCAAAACCACTTTGCCTCCACACTGTACCACTACCACGTTCTTATTTATTTTATTGCCCATAGGGGGCGCTGCAACTGACACTTTTCAGCATCTCAGAAACAGCTTAAGCTCAATATTTTGAACAAAATAGATTGAACATCATCACTGTGGGAAAAAAAAGTTGACCACACTGTAGAGACCAGCTGCTGTGTTGATGCAGAGAAATACAGATCGAAAACTGGAGACACGTGGTTTTCTCTGGACAGCGATCTGATTTAACGATCTGATGCATTTCTTCGGATTTTTTTTTTTTTTTTGTTCGGGCAGTTTCTCTGAGATAAAATAAACGTTTGCATTCCAGATGTGGACATCAATGCGTTAAAATCGCGCTAACTTGATACACAGTGGAATTAAATCGCATTAGTATCTTAAAGATGCTTCTCACGGTGAGAGCAACAGGGGGGGGGGGGGGGGGGCAGCTGAAATTTGGACAAGAAATTCCCTAGGCTATGGTGTTAGTGGTGAAGGAAGCCAGCCTCCCTCTCTCCCTCTCTGTCAGTTCGTGTGTAACATACAAACAGGCTGAGCTCGAGCGCGTCAACGCATAAACCGGTTCCACACGTGCAAAAAAAAAAAAGGTCCCACGTCCATCAAGAGCTCTTTTCCGGTCATGATCGAATGCCCAACATGTGCAGGTGATTGCATTAGAGAAGTTACCATGTGCTGCGGAGGCTCCTTGATGTCCTCGATGTTAATGGCGAGCAGGAGAATGCCCACGACCCCCAGCGTGAACAGCGCCAACGGGACGACGAGTCGACCCAGCTGTGTGGCAGCCATGCGGAGTGCTCACTTCACGATCGACGACTCTGTTGAACAGCCTGGACTGGGGCAGTGCGAGTGTGTGTGTGTGTGTGCGCGCGCGAAGGTGTGTGCTCGTGCGTGCCATAAAGTGGGCATGGCACTCGTGTTGCGTGTCTGTTTGCAGCGCTGAACACGTGGAGGCAGGCAAGGGCTGCCACAAACACAGTGCAAGGGACAGAGGCATTCACGGGCATTCACAGGCATCAAAGCCGGGGCCTGCTGTTCTTTCCTTTATGCTGCTTCTCATAACAGCGTGGGAACCACAAGGAAAGACTGAAAAAGCTGCTACGCGCAAGAGAAGGCCACCTGTGGCCTATACAATCTCACAATGAAACGATGTGATCAGAGAAGGACAAGAAAGGGACATAATGGGGTGTTTGCTCACTTTATAGACCGCTTTTCATCCTGACTCCTTCATCCTATTTGCTTGTTTAAAAACCACGTTTCTCCATTTTTATTTTTTTTGATTTTGATTTTATTTTTCTGAGGCAACACATCAGTGTGATACATTCCAGATGAACGGACCAATAGAAATGCTCCAAAAATCACTTGATTTACATATTCTTTCACTATCTTACATTAAAGGTAAGGATTTTTTTTTGCTGCTCCTGTAAAGTTACAGTTGTTCTTGGACGTTGACAATATGCTTTGGGTTTGAGTCCTTGAATGAGAGCCACAAATGATCTAGTACCTAGTATCTAGGCCCTCTTACCTAGAGGTGGTAAGCCAAATGACAGTTCAGGCCTTCAGGTTCTGCTTCTTTTAGGTTCTTTCAGGTTCTGTGGGCAGTGGTGGCCTAGTAGTTAGGACACTGCCTTTGGGACCCGAAGGTTGCAGGTTTGAGTCCTGGCCCGGGTGCTACTGAGGTACCCTTGAGCAAGGTACCATCCCGGCTTCACTGCTCCCCAGTTGCTGTTGATAAGGTGCCCTCTGCTCCATGTGTGCACGTGTGTTCACAATGACACAAAGTCACTTTCACTTAGCTGAAGTGATAACGGAAAAACACACTGACATGATCTTAGAGTTAAGTCGCATTTTATTGTGGTGCGTTCACAATAATCACTTACTCTGCTCGAACCCCCTCAACATGAAGGTGCGACAGCCATAAACCATTCAGTTCCCCATCTGAGACACGATCACCACTTGTAGCTTGAAGGTAGAATTTGCATTTATTATAAGCTGTAAATGCTTTAGTTGAATCCACCCCCAAAAACTATGGTGGCCCCCCAATTAGATATCTAGAAGCGCATCTGTCCACATTATCCATCTGAACCATCGCAAATATTTGATGGCTCAACTGTGACACTCGGGCACTTTGTTTAAGCTAACAATGAAACTCTAGAACATTAGCGTGGAATTTACAGAGGAAACACGCGGACAAACACATGGACATGACAAATTCACTCCTCTGAGGGTTAAAACTTAGTTTCCTGTGTCTTATCCATGCAGGATGTGGTATGCTGTATAGATACTACAGAAACATTGGCGAGTTGCACAGACGCCCACAGTCAATCAAGTCTTGCTTGTTGACATAATTTTTCTTTGTTGGTTTTGCACTTGAGCTAAGAAACACATACACTAGAAGTCCTGGTCATGCAAAAAGATTTAGACCTAGACTTCCATTCTTTCCATTTTTTTCCAATGCAAAATTTTAAAATCAGATTGGAGACACTGCACATGGGCTGATTGACTACATTTGAATAGGGAAATGCTCACATGCGCATTTGATTTTTCTGTGAATCCCTAGGTAAGGGTTGGCTTGGGCAGCCATGGCCTTAATGGTTTAAGAGGAAAGTTTGTGGCTTAATCCCTGGGACTGGCAGTAAAATAAATGTGGGAGGGGTGATTGAGTAAACAGTGCCCTTCCCCTCCCACTTCCATGGCTGAAGTGGCCTTGGTCAAGGCACCTTGCCCCCTGGGCACTGTATGTGTGCAGCCTGCTCCTCGTGTACGTACACTGATGTCACTGATTGGTTAAACGCAGAGGTGTGTGAGTGACACATGATCAAAATACAAAAAATACAAGTTAACATATAGGCTATAGCTACTTATATGGAAATTTATATGCAAAGTGGATCAAATACATTTGACATACATTTTTTGCATCAATGTATTTTAATGCATGGTTTACATTTAGAAATGTACAACATTTAAAATGCATTTCCTCTATAAAACATATGGCCTTGTTTCTCATTTTCTCTTCCTTATGTGTCCATTCTGCATCATTTGGGTCACTGGGTCTAATGAAGTATGGAACACGATCCCATACAGTCCCTTCAGCTGTCCTCACAGTCCGACGGAAAGCTTTCTCTCTCGCTCTCTCTTACTCTCTCTTTCTTTGACCCTGTATGAAACGAGTCTTTTCATGAACAGCTGGCCTTCCCTCAAGCTTGTTCGTGTGAAGAAGGCCCCTCCTCCACAGTGGTAAAACTGACAAGGCCGTCTTCCTGTCCCTGGCACACTCGCGTGACTATGAAGCACTGGTAATTCCACAGCAGAAGCAGGACCATGCCAAGCAGAGCCACCAGCCCCAGGCCCACCAGCAGGAGGCGCCGTGCGTCCAGATGAGGTCCACTCTGACGGATCATGCTGCTGACATGCTTGCATCTCCGTAGCCATCGTTTTGGCAGGGGCTCGGAGGGTTGAGGTAGCTCAATTACAGAGACACCTCCAACGTGAGCTGTGCCTTCCGCCTTCCACATATTGCAGGTTTTAGCGGACAGATACAGCCGACCTGTAGAGAACTAAGGGACAGGATAGCGGGCGAGGTTCCCGTTCTGAGTGCAATATCTGCCAAACCACAATAAGAGATTATGTAAAATAGTTGAAAAAAAATCAATAGACATTTTTAAACACCCACATTGTGCATGAGGTGCACTGAGCTGCCAATTTATTATGTACATAGTGCCCATTTTATTATGTACACATTACGTGCTACCTTTTAACTGCACACAATGGCCATTTAATTAGAAACACCCACCATTTAGGTGCATGTTGTAGCCCATGTGTTGCACAATTAATCAGCCCCCATCTACTCCTTCCATCAAAGAAAAGAAGTCATTACAGGACCACCAGATTATTTGGACAGTGAACTATTCTCATAGAAGCAATGATACAGATATGGTAGTTGCACAGTAGTTTGTGAGGTGCTGGTGTGAGTGTATCAGGTGCAGGACTGTTGACAGGCTTGTTACACTCGTTATCTCACTGTCATTGCTGGAAAAAGAATAGTCTGCTGTTCAGCCAGCAAGAGTGTGATGAAGCGCTAGAGGAGGATGGACAAAAATTGTGCATGGGAAGAAATGAGATATTGTAACTGTCCAGAGAAAATCACATATCTTTTTATTGTTTCACATCAAGGCAAGGCAGGTTTATTCATAAAGCACATTATCATGCACAGAGGTCATTCAATGTGCTCTACAGAGACAAAATAAGCATAAAAAGAGAAGTAAGCCATAAGAGAAGAGCGAAAAAGTGCACAGCAGATCAACACTGCAGCTGGCCTTTATATTGTATGAAGCTTTCATGGTGAACGGACCGATAGAAATGCTCCAGAAACACTTGCTGTAAAATGTTCTTCCACTAACTTCCATTCGAAGCAGGAAAATGTTGGGCCTTCTGCAGTTAAGTTACAATTTAGGAGATACATGTTTTTTTCTTGGACAGCGACAACATGGAAAAATATATTGCCATTGTCAAAACAATGATCTTTAAAAAAAAACACAATTTTGTTCATTTTAAGTCATTTCTGACCATTTCTACTAGTTTACCATGAATCTATGAAAATATGACACGGCAGGAAAAAAAATTAAAATGCAAGTGGTGAGATCATCACATCGTACCATAGACACATATTGTCAAAATTTTGTGGTGAACTACCCAGCAGAAATGATTGCAGAAAATCCCGGATTTCCAAAGTATTCTTCCACTGTAAACTGTGTGCATACAGTCCACTGTACACACACACGGTCATCTGCAAAATCTGGCGGCCCTTGTTGGAATCACACATTGGTGGGCACAGGTGGCCTAGTGGTTAGGACACTGCCTTTGAGACCTGAAGGTCTCAGGTTCGAGTCCCGGCCCGGGCACTACTGAGG
>JBBPDA010059583.1:0-13310 GCA_037974385.1 Arnoldichthys spilopterus | reverse complement strand
GATAGATAGATAGATAGATAGATAGATAGATAGATAGATAGATAGATAGATAGATAGATAGATAGATAGATAGAGGAGAGGGGGAGGGAGAGAGAGAGAGAGAGAGAGATCATGGTTCACAATCAGGTGAATCTCAGTCCATGTTAGTTTAGCCTGGGGAACAATTCAGAATTAACTGCACCATCAATGATGGCAAACTGTCTCAGCCCAGATGCAGCATATCAGGGTTAATCCATGATACCAGCACTACATTTCACTGATCAGGTTCTAGTTCTGGAATATGGGGTTTCCCTTTCTCCAAACGAAATGGACTCCTCCGTTTTTCTGCCTAGTTCCGTTTTGGCCTCATCCATCCACAAAACAGCAGCCTTCTGGCTTGTCCACATGATCTTTAGCAAACAGTATACTCGTAGCAATGTTCTTGTTTTTGGAGAGCACTGGCTTTCTCATTTGCAACCCTGCCATGCAGCTTTTCGCCGTTCTCCTTATAAAAGAAGCCAATGAGAAGATAAATTGGCCTTTAGTTGCTTAGAAATGAACCTGGGTTCTTTTATGACCCTGAAGTCTATTATAGGCCTTGCTCTTGGAGTCACTTTTGTTGGCTGACCACTCACGGGGAGGGTACCAATGACCTTAATTTTCCCCAACTTGTATAAACTCTTTAAAGTTGGTCTTGTAATCTTTCCAACCTGATGAGCGTCAACAACTCAAACAACAACTCTAATCCTTAGCAGTAAAAGAGAAGAACTTTTGCCACGCTCTTGAGTAATTTTGGATGTTTTTCTTCAATAAATGTATATTGTTTCATTAAATTATCCATATAAACTACTTAAACATTTTTCATTTTCACAACCAAAGAGAATTTAAGTAAATATCAGAGATTTAAATCATGCCACCCAGCACTGAAATATGGCTGAGGCAAAAGTAACAATTGCTGCAAAACTTTAACTTATTAATAACAATTTTAAAATGACATTTAAAACAATTGTAACATGTTTGTTTCTTTTTTTTTGTTTGATTCGTAATTAACATCAGAATAATCCTTTAAAAGTTTAAAAGGCTGATCTTAGACAATGCCCCATTTCATCCACCAGATGCTTGAGCAGTGCAGTCACAACACCAGCCTGTGAAATCGCAGCATGTGAAAAGCTAAATCAAGCAATCTTCCAGAACACAGTCAGACAGCAAGGACACATCAGTGTGTGACTGGCAAGTAATTGGCCGAATGAGGTGTGATACAGCAGGGTAAACACAAAACACAGAATGCCATGAGACTTCAGGACTTCAAAGCTAAACAGAACAGCAATTCCATTTAAGCGATCACGTTTACACAACTTTGTCTTTTGCACAAATGCTGTCGGTCACACAAATTCTACATCATTTTAGATTTTTTGGTTTAATTTTAACGCTAATTACGATGAGTGAAAGTTATGTTGTCATTGTGAACACACTCAAGCACCACGATGAAATGCGACCCATTTGACTCATCACACGTGCACACATGCAGCAGCAGGCAGCTATCAACAGCACCCAGGGCGCAGTGTAGCAGGGCGGTACCTAGCTCAAGGGTGGTACCCGCGCCAGAACTTGAACCTGCAATCCTTCAGTTTGCAAGGGCTAGGTCCTAACCACTAGGCCACCACTGCCCCCAAGTGATCCCAGATAATTATTTGATTTGATAACTGACATTAGATGCAACATGGCTCTCGTCGACTTGAAGAGATCGTTAAGAACTGGATCTCCCACTTATCCTAAATGTAGTTGAGCAGCCAAAACCTGTTTGGTGTCTGAAGTTTGCTTCTTTAGTTTTGCGCTAAAGTTACGAGGCTAATGTGGCTAATACGTAATGGAAGCTTATGTACACAAATTAGCATAGTGTAAACTGCCTAAATCTTCACACATTTGACTCAAACTGGGATGTCTGTTAAGTAATCTAAAAGAAAAAAAAAAACTGCTTACACTGAGATGGTATGTGTATCTACCACTTTCAGAAGGCCCAAACTCACCTGATCTCGGAATCTAAGCAAAGTCGGCCCTGGTTGGTACTTGGATGAAATACCAGGTGCTTTCAGCTTCCAAGCTACAGGCTTTAACTGATACCACCTTTGTAAACTCTGAAACTCCACTATATTGCTTGTCATTGTCTGGTGTCAACCAAAGGAGGACGAGTTTACACTCAGTCTTGGTTTCACCCAAGGTTACGTCCTCCAGCTCCAGGGAGTTTTTCTTTGCCTCTGCCGCTGCTGGCTTGCTCATTAGAGGCTTGGACCCTTGTAAATGTGCTCTGGGAGACTGTCAGTGGTAAAAAAAGTGCAATATAAATACAACGGAATGTAGTTTGCGACACTGAAATGAACAGAATACAGTTATATATGGACCACCAGAACCCCGCCACCCCCTAAAGTAAATGATAGAACAAACACTTTCAGATAACCCCAAATGCTCCTCAAAACAAAGCATACATTCAAATATAATAACATTTTTATTATTATTGTTTTGAATGACAAATGTAAAATTTGTATAACTTTTATCCATGTAGAACAGTTCGGTTTCTGTACAAACTGACATTTTTTAAACATTTTACTTTGTAAAAAGAAGCCAATCGGTGAATTTAGGACTACTTTACCTTCTGCGGATCAGCAACTGATAAAAATGATCATAAAATCACACCAAAGTGTCTCAGAAAATCAAACCAAACATTTATGCCAAAATAGCTAGGCTGTATAATAATGACTCAGAGTTGAACATGACCCATCAAACCTTGCCCTCAGGCGTGTGAAAACACAAGATTTCTCATAAAGAATGACCCAAAGTATAGTTTAAATAGAATAACACTTCAGCACACGACTCCTATTTGTTAGCCATTACTGCGTTTATGGCCTTTGCACTACTTATATAACAGAAGACTGCAATTTAGGGTCGTCGCAATACCAAAATGTTTGTATTCGAAAGCAAGAGAGCAATTTAAGTGTAAATGTATGGAAAAACGCAGTCAAGCGAATTTTAATTCTATAGCAATTTTTACAACTGATGTCACAAAGCATCTTTACAAGATTCGGGTCTGAGCCCCCAGTGAGCGAGCCAAAGGCAACTGAGGCAAGGTAAAACTCCCAAAACTGTAGGAAGAAACACTGGGAGGAACCGAGACTCAGAAGAGGAAGCCGTCCTCCAATGGGCGGCACCAGACAGCAATAAAAAAAATAAATAATAATAACAATCTTAGTTTAAAGAGGCGGCATGACGGAAAAATTCTATGGCTTGGAGCAACACATCTAGCATAACAAATCGGTGGTAGCTGAAGTAGTCTGGGACTAGTTATCTGGGGATAAGGAGGGCCCAATGATGAGCGATCCGGTTGTAAGAGCCGCAATGACTTCCAATCGCTTTTTAGTAAGAGGCTACCCTTCTTAAAAAAAAACACTTCAAGTCAACAGACACCTAGACCTTTTCTGTAAATACAGCCCCAAATCTTCTCTCAATCCACCAAATCTTTGTTAAGGTGGTGCAGACTCGTATGTAATTTAGGACACAGCAGTACTTACTTGGAGCTAAAAAAAAACGAATGGCAGCCTTTTAAGACGATCGGTTTTCCCGAACCAATTCAGAAGAACTGATCTGGAATCAGTTTTTGTGACAATGATGGTCATAAATACATAGGAATCTGATCTAAGGTCAGTCCTCCTTATGATTGCTTTGTGAATACCAGCCCTGTTGCTTGAAGTGTTTGCCTGTAGTGGTTTTGATCTTTTTTTTATAGCTCACAGTCCTAAAACACAGACAAGAGACAAGAGTTGGGTGACTGCAACTGTTTGTCAGCAATGTTAGCCTCATAGCTCCAGTTCTAAACTAAAGAAGCAAAAGAAAACCACTAATGAACCACTAATAAAAGTATCATATTCTGTACCACCCGTTGCCCTTTGTTCTTCTATCTACATTGCGTCACTCTTTTTGCCTTAACCTGCGGCTCCCCCTACAGGCGGATTTACCGCGTTGGGCTCTTTACTTGACAGTTGTTAATTGGGATGCTTTTAGAGCTCATTTACATGTAAATTGACCAATGTCAATTTCATCAATAAAACAGGTCTTCTGTGAAAAACTGGGGAAGAAAAATCGGCTGGATGAATAATGGCCATCCTAAAATGGAAATTAGCAAAACATACTGCTGTGTGGCCAGAAGCTGCTATACTCATTTAGCCAATCTGTCACAGCTACAGCAACTTTTACAGCCCAGTAAGATTGATTCCAACCTCCTGAAGGAGGCTGTAACAGTGCAGAATAAGCTACAAAGTACATCAACTTCTATGCCATGCTAGGTGGGCAGATTCAAAAAAGTGAATGATCCAGCTAGACAGTAAAACTTGGGTGGTCGAACCCGACCCCACACACACACACACAATTTCTCCATATTGTCTAAAAGTAAAGTTCTCTAGGCTAAAGAAGGTCTTGTTTGGTATGTGGTGAATCTGAGAACACTGAACATAAATGCAGGCCAGGTGCCCGGTATCAGGAACATGGGGACATTGATGACTCAAAAACGTCTAAAACTGTATAAAACATCAAAAACAACTGGGCAGCAGACATTGTGCTCTGCTTAGCCATACTGTCATTTTTAGCCATAATTTATTCCAGTCAATTCAGAAATGTCTTCATTTTAACCAGAGTATGGAAGGTATTTCATTTTTACATAACCATGTAAGTATATTTGCGTGGTCATGCATGGTTAAACATGTAGCACCTATAGCTTCTTTATAGAACAGGAAACATTTAGAGACAACACCATATCCTACGTTTCTCCTTGGGCTTCTCCCTACAACATTTGTGCATTTACATAAAAAAAGCTCAGAATTCATTTTTACATTATTTTAAAGTCTTTTTCTTGAAAACCGACATAATGAGCTCTGTCCTGATTGGTTGCTCTGGATTTTGCCTCATTCAAAACGCAGTTCGGGCTAACGAGTGAATGGGCTGCTGTAGACTGAATAAAAGGATATTTATTAAAGATGTTGGCACTTGTGACATCACTAAAAAATCAAAATTAGGCGTTTTTGTAGCTTACTTTTCCACATATGAACCATACGGAGTGGGGAGTAAACAAGACAGCTTGGGACCTTAACCACGTTTTGCACACAATACTAATATTGCAGAGATTAAAGCTGTGATAACGATGTACAAACGATATATTGTGCAACTCTGATTAAGACAAGAACAAGAAGGATCCTTCTTGACCAAGAAAGGGCCCAGAGAGACATCAACTTGCAGCCCTACATCAGGAGGTAGGTTGGCAGATGATTGGCAGATTATACGGTTATGAGCTGCACAAAAGTTCAACCTTCTGTGTTATTCATAAATAAATATTTTCTCATTGACATCATTGAGGTGATGTGTTTTCTAGATCTCGTAATGCTGTTCCACACCCAGTAACCTGTTTTCACGTCTTCACTTGCTGAGATGTGCTTGCACGTTATTGCAGTAAAGAGGAATGGGTCTAGTTGCAGTAAAATTGCATTATACCTGATTCCAATACACCCGAGTTCAACTGGAAGTGTCCCGACAAATGGAACAACAGAGAACAGCAGAGGGGGAAAAAAAAAAAAAGTTTCACACCAGCTGGACTAGCTTGAGGGCACTGAAGGGAACAGCGGAGTTGGTGAAACTAGCCAGCATCTGCTAGCATGTAAACTTAGCCTGCCCCAGGAGAAAAACCTGTCACTTATTGTTAGATCACATACAGCCACCAAAGCCCACAATAGTAAAGTGGTGCCCACACACACACACATACACACACATACATACACACACACACACATACACACACACACATACACACACACTTGCTCTTTGCTTTGAGACAGTGGCACATTAGGCTTGTGTGACTGTGTACTATAGACCACATTTACAATTGTGGCTCCCTGTCAAAGTATTCTGAGCATATACAGAAAAGTAGCTGCCTGTACAGACTGAGAGGCTTCACTAAATCCTAATTTGCCCAATTTATATAGAAGATATATCTCCAAAAATCCATTCAGAGAAGGCTGCTTATACGAAGAATAAAAAAATAACACATCCGTGTGTCTCAGAAACCAGTCAGAGAAACATCTCTCTTGCTATGGTTTGGTAGTTTTTGCTATGGTATATCAGATATTGCTATGTTTGCACAATATATCGTCTGTACATCGTTATCACAACTTTAGTACAACACAAATATTAGTATCGCATGCAAAACATGGCAAAGGTCCCAAGCGGTCTTGTTTACTCCCCACTCCGTACAGTTCACATATGACAAATAAGCTACAAAAACGTTCAATTTTGATTTCTTGTGATGTCACAATAAGATTAAGCCTGAACTGCTTTTTGAATGAGGCATAATACAGAGCAACCAATCAGGACAGGGCTCATAATGTCGGTCTTCAAGGAAAGGCTTCGAAATAATGTTAAAATGAATTCTGAGCTTTTTTTGGTATGTAAACGCACAAATGTCGTAGGGAGAAGCCCAAGGGGAAACGATACAATGCAAGCAAAATGTAGGATATGGTGTGGTCTCTTAATGTTTCCTATTCTATGAAGAAGCTATAGGTGCCACATGTTTAACCATGCATGACGCAAATATACTTACATGGTTACGTAAAAATGAAATATTCATATCCTGGTTATAATGAAAACAGTTCTGAATTGACTGGTATAACTTATTACTAAAAATGACAACATGGCTAAGCACAACACAATGTCTGCTGCCCAGTTGTTGTTTTTCTCTCGATCTCTAATTCTAACTACACTTCATAAGTTTTTGCTAGGGCTGAAAAATGTAGGGGAAATATTTAATCACGATTTTGTTCCTTTTTTTAACCAGCATTTTTTAACTGTGACTTAAATAAAAATAATTTCTTTTTACTCTTTTTCTTTTATTCAAGGTCTACAAGCTTACTAAAGAAGTCTCGCTAGTAACAATGGGCCTCTTTTAGCAATAATACATTTCTCACTCAGCTTTGGGTACATACCCCTACAATTATATTAAATATGCTCCCACTGGGCACAGTTATTCACAAACACAGGATTAGCTTTCACTGCTACACAGATGACACACAGATTTATGTATTAGCACAAACAGACAATAAACTCAAGCTAAGCAAGACAAGACTGCATGAGGGACAGTCTGGACAGCTATACAAGTGTCTTTGCCTTAAAGCTTAAAAAATGTTTTTCTACAGACAAAAGCTGCTTAAAACAAACTAACAAGCCTAATGCTAAACCTCGATGATTCTCAGTTTTAAAAAAATTTAAAATCTGTCACTATTGACTCAGATTTATCCTTCGATGCACATATAGGTAACTTCATCTGAATAGACTCTATGCAACTTTCCTTATGCAATATAGAAAAATTAGTTTATGATTTCAAGACTTTTACTGCAATCCCCTGCTTTAAGGATGTTAAACTATGACCCTAAATAGGCTCAGTTCCAAATGCAGCAGGTAGGGTTCCCAATAGAGCTAGGAAATTTTATCATAGAAGTTCGCTATTATCAATACTACATTGACTTTGTCAAACTCCATATTTAATTTCAATATTTAACTATTGACATATAAGGCCTTACATGAACTCACCCCCCCCCCTAAGTACCTTAGAAAACTTATGTCTCTTTACAAATCTAAATGCTCTCTTAAATCACAATGTGCTGGCTGTTTAGTACACAGGATTCTGAAAACTACAGCAAGGGAGTGAACCTCTTTTTTACAAACCCCCAAAGCTCTGGAATAATCCTCCAGTTAGTGTTCGGGACTCAAACATCGTCCCTGTTTTTAAGTCTAGGCTAAAAACCTACTTGTTTACCCAAGAGGTTGGTAATTACATTTTCCTGATAGATGAAGGACACAGAGCTGGAATTTAATGAACATAGAGAACTGGGGTGAACCGTGATACCAGTGCTGTTGCCCTACCACGCTGCCACAGTCTCTCAAGTTTAAAGACAGTGGGGGGGTGGGGGGTGGGGGTGGGGGTGCTAGTGTCTCAGGGAGTCCTGATCACGGTCTTGTTTGGCACTCCGGGTTTGCATTCTGTACTGAATGAAATTGAAACAATGGTGACTTTATTCTCTATCCTTTCCATCTGACTATGATTGCTGAGGGGATCTGCTGTTTATCCTGACCGTCAGCCATTGCGGCCCATATGTGCACGAAGAACTGCTGCGATTCCATTCAGCCTGATCTATGATCACTGCGGCTTCTAGTCAGCTTGAATTTGCCACCAGATTGTCCGCTACACTAGGACATCAAGAGCTGTGCCTCCATTCAGTCTGATCCTATACTGGGGCTCCTAGCTGGCTTGTACTTTTGACCAGATTATCCATCATTGGGGTCCCCTGCTCATCTATCTTCCGACTAATTCAACTACCACAGACCATCTCCATGCGTTTCATATGCTGCCCACCACCCATCTACGCATGTATCCTGTTCACACAGACGTCTGAATTAAGCGTTTTTCTGACGTTTGTGGAGTCATTTCTGCAGAAATCCTGATAAGCACAAAGAAAACATCTTTATTGCGTTTACATGCCATTAGTTTATTGCTCTGCAGGACTATAGCCGTCCCATGATGCTGCAGTCAGAGTGTGATCCCAGTAGCGGCAACGATATCACAACAACGTCAAGGTTCAGGTCTAAATAAAGCAACACATCCATATTTCGCTAAATACCATGCAGGATCATGCTCAAACCCCACAGATCAAAAAAACCCTGATTTCTTGGATTGAATTGGAGTTTCTCCAGGTGCAAAAACTCAAGCACTTCTGTTTCTTTTGATGGCTAGTGACAATTCATCTCCTTCTTAATCACATTCCAGAGGTTTCCAGTAGGGTTCCATTTGGTCGGGGCGGCCACAAAAGGAGTTTTGAAGTTGTACTCCTCCAGCCACAGTTTAACTTGCCTGGATCTATGCCTTGGAGCATTATGCTACAGGAAAGAAAAACAAGCCGTGCCCCTAGGAGCCTGATATGAACCTTTCTGGGCTCCAGCCACCCTAGCTATCATTTGCCATCCTTTTGGTAGGTCTTTGATTTCCTACTAGACTAGAGTTGAGTGACATTTCAATAAGTAGGCAGTCATCCCAGTGAGAGGACAGTTGTTTTAACCCCGTCAATCTGTAGTTTTGTTGCCCCCAATGCTCACAGGGCCTTGGCCTTAGGAGGGAAGCAATCTGACGTTCAGTGTCCCTCTGCCGGTAAAGAAATATCTGAACTCTTCTTGCCCTCAAAACTGGCATGGTTAATAGTTATATTTTGATTTCAGTTGCTTATAAGGTACTTCTAGCACATTTTTACAATCCAGCAGGTCTACTGCAAGAAGACACTAATGACCACAGTGGTTTATATACTACTATATATATTATATTACTTTTTTATATACTATATTATATACATGGATATGGTTCCAGTTGAGAATCAGCTACCAATTTTCTGATCTGATCAATTGGAATCGTATGTTTTTCTGACACTGGCACTTTGCCAAAAAAAAAAAAAAAAATCTGTATCTATGCTGCCGGAAACCTTTAGCAAGAAGAAGCCATGGTGGAGACCAGTCCAAAGTGTGGCTTCATGCTACATGCAATGATTATTTTTGGAAAAAATAAAAACAACATTCAAAGGTGGAAACAACAGCAATATGTTGTAATGTGTATGCAAATGAGTGACACTGTTTCCCAAACTTCCAGCATGTCTGTTACAGGGGATAAATATCCTAACAGCGTTCGCGTCACATTGGCAGGCTTAGCAGATGACCGTCTTTGACTAAGCAAACCTAAATGAAAACAAATGCTGTACAAGTATTCTCTCATTTAATCCGCTTTAAATGAAGACAGACTCTCTTGCTACAGAGGCTAAAGCTAGCATCTGTCCATCAATGCATTCATCCATCCATTTTCGAAACCACTTTCGGGTCACGGGGAAGCTGAAGTCAAATCAAAAGGACGTTCCTGCTGTAAGGCAACATCGCTAACCACTGCATAACCATGCCGCCCTGAATAATAGTCTATAAGGCAATTTAATAAAGAATGGAACCGATAAACAGAATCAACAATGGCATCAATACCAATGAAATTCCCACTTAAATTCTTCTCATTAAATAATATTTGGTTCAGGTGATCCCCCTAACCAGGGCCTCTTTAACCACAGTGAAGTGTGCCAGCACTGGAATTCAACAGACAGGCTGTATTTCACATATCCAACACCCTTCACCCGCATCTTACAAGATTTTCCAATACTTGAAAGTGAAAGTGACTATTTGTCATTGTGAACACACTCAAGCGCCACAAAGAAATAGAACCTCTGCATTTAACCCATCACACATGCAGCAGCGGGCAGCTATCAACAGCACCCAGGGAGCAGTGTAGCGGGACGGTACCTTGCTTATCTTCCTCAGTAGTGCCTGGTCCGGGACTCGAACCTGCGACCTTCAGGTCCCAAAGGCAGCGTCCCAACCACTAGGCCACCACTGCCCTTACTACTTACATCTGGTGACAGGATGCATCACAAATTAGTAGTTTGACCTTAGCAAAAGTCTGCATCTTTCAAACTGATGAGCCCGAATAAAACAAATCATGTTTCTTATACTAAGCCAGAACAACTTTGCTGGATGTTGCGCAATGGTCAAGTCATACGTGCTGAACACACTCATGAGTATTGTAGCTATTACTGCGACAGCTGCTGGTTTCTTTCATAGAATTCAAACTACTAACAAAGTCAGAGAACAAATCTGTAATAAGAAGGTGGTCAGTGCTCATGTCCACACCTTTAAACATAATACCAGAAAACAGTCCTCTCGGTGATTCTCTGCAGAGCAGAGTGACTGTCAGTAGCAGTACAAACAGGGAGGCACCCTTGAGCAAGGTACCGTCCCGCTCAATGCTCCCCGGGCGCTGTTGATAGCTGCCCGCTGCTCCACGTGTGCACGTGTGATGGGTTAAATGCAGAGGTTGCGCTTTGTTGTGGTGCTTGAGTGTGTTCACAATGACAAACGGTCACTTTCAGGTAGAAAAGGGGAAAAGCGAGAGGAGAATCTTTAATACAGGACCTACAGATAAAGCGAAAAAAAAAAAAAAGTAAATTAACGTGTAGCTATTTATTTTAGATAAACAAAACCGATCAAGGTGGAAATACTAGTTTCTGACATTGCGGGTGCGCTTACTTGGTCCACAGGACATTATAGCGGAGGATATTTTTGTTGAGAACATAATTGAAAAAGCTGCTTTGCCTCGTGGTTTTGTACTGCGTACAGTATATTACTAGGGGTGTAGATCATGAGTTTCAACCAGATTCGATTCGATCATTTTAGCCAATGACCTGATTCGGTTTCCATACCTCAAAATTTGCAGCGGTGCGAATCGGGCGGATTCGGTTTCAGACTGGGGTCTGCAGTCAGTATTAAATATGACGATATTTCTCACAATATGCTACAATTCCATGAACTCACACATGCAAACACATAGGGGTGGGCGATATGGCCAGAATATCTGATCACGATAAATTTGTCTGATCTGCGATATGTCACGATATGTATTAAAATGGAAGAAAAAAAGAGCAAACGGTTCCATTGTTTTTGTAAAAAAATAAATAAAAAATCAAAAGTATAATATTTGTATTCAGTGTCTTTCACACCACAGTGCAAAATGTTCACTTAAGCAAGACGAAGACATTCTATTGTTTAAAGGTCAAATACAGCATTGTAGTCAGCTTCTCAGTA
The DNA here is from genome assembly GCA_037974385.1 of Arnoldichthys spilopterus. Taxonomy (NCBI): domain Eukaryota; kingdom Metazoa; phylum Chordata; class Actinopteri; order Characiformes; family Lepidarchidae; genus Arnoldichthys; species Arnoldichthys spilopterus. The sequence continues at coordinate 1,583 of JBBPDA010059583.1, read as the reverse complement.
CAAAACTGCACAGTAAAATTGTGTTTTTTCGGCTTGTGACCCATTTTGGTCGATGCATCGATACGGATAAATTCATTTTTACAGCCCTAATATCAGCTGCATTGGGAAATGTGTGTTTGTTCAACTATGCTGAAAAACTAAATTCACCTTCTTCACAGTGAATTCAGGCCAGATTCCGTATTTAGCTCATATGGACTGGGAAGTGACTTTGAAATGTTAACAGTGTTGACATAGTACATTAAACTTGTTTTCCCATTATGTAAGGTTTACCCACATAAAAGCTCAACACAGTTTGTAATCCCACACTGACCGCTGCAAGCCTAAAGCTACTCAACAGCAGTCTTTTAAAGCCTGCATTCCACCACATTTTCCATGGCAGTACGTAGATGCTCCATCAATAAGAAAATAGTCACCTGCACCATGTCTAAGGAGTGACAAAATTTTCCTAGAAAGAAAGCTCAAAGTAACTGATATTGGCTCCAAAGTAGTATTGTTATAGCGCTTTCCTGATGCACATCAGTACGCGCTGGGCTCACTGCTCCCTCAACAAGCTAAACTCTGAAACAATCAGAAAACCAATCAACTTAAAGAGACATGCCACACCAATGATATACCATTACTCACAGACTGTGTAGCAAATCGTGCAAACAGTTGAACTGGTTTTGCCTCGCGTTGAGCAAAGGCTCCCTTTCTGTCATCTTAGCTCTAGCAGAACTAAACATGCCACACCCTGGCTGAGAGTGAGTTTGGGCTTTAGGAGAAGGGTGTAAAGGGGTTTGGGCACTGCTATAAAGGCTTGAAAAGTCACTTAATCTCCACTATCTTGGTTTCTTGAGTGTTAAAAGCCAACATTGTGCCAAAAACACCACACCCAAAGTACATTGGTCAGTCACTGGACTCTCTTACACACACACACACACACACACACACACACACACACACACACACACACACACACACACACACACACACACACACTCACTGTGGGTCTCCAGCGTAGCTTAGCTGAGCAGGACGGATGCCAAAGTGCACGATGATGGGAAAGGTGATCACATTTGGGTTGAACTGCTCACGGTCCAACTGGTCTATCCTCACCGAGCTGGGTTTCTGTTTGGAAAACACACGTGTAAACCTCCGACCTCACATTTCTTCTACAATGCACAACGTTTTTTTTAAAATACACAGTAATAAATTAGACAAAATAGACAGAAAGAACGAACACAGACAAAAAAGGGTGTTTTTCTGCATGATGCACAGAATGTATTAGATTATAACAGGATTCGAACACTAAAAATGTTCATGTTTAATGTGTAGGTCAGTTTGTGTGCATTACCATGCCAGGGTTGGTGACGATCATGCCCTTGCACTCCTCGGCATACTTCTGCCATTCTAGCTCCTCCCACTGTAGCATGTTAGCAATTTCCTCTTCGGGAACCAGGGGCTTGCTGCTGCTTAATAAATACAGCAGCACCTGGTGCATAGACAACACTTCTTTACCTCCATCTGAAACAAACACACACACACACACACACACACACACACACACACACACACACACACACACACACACACACACACACACA
>JBBPDA010059572.1:0-13310 GCA_037974385.1 Arnoldichthys spilopterus | reverse complement strand
TTTGTGTGACAAACATGCAAAAGAATAAGAAATCAGGAAGGGGGCACATAGTTTTTCACACCACTGTATATATATATTTTCATCTAACCATATATATTTAGAATTAAGCATTTCAAGACTACTGAGATAAAATGACTTACCTGTAAATAAGGTAATATTCGACAAAGAGTATCTCCGAAGAACCACGTTTCTGTGATGTCCACTACCAGGCTTGCAGGAAGGCAAGTGATAGTGACCAGGATGTCAGCAAAGGAGAGGTTCACAATAAAGTAGTTGGTCACTGTGCGCATGTGATGGTTTTTCCAAACTGCAAAACAAACTGGAAACAGAACGCATCTTTCAGTTCACAAAAACAAATGCTATTACATTTATTGGCCAGTTTTCTAGTATAAACTAATAGAAAATTGTCAGATCATCCCAATACCATGTCAGTGATCAAAATGACAATTCCCCAAAACACACTACAAAGCCTGTTGCACTGATGTCGCCTTCATACATAATACAATACAGAGACAACCGTTACACCAACACTGCCCCAGAGTGGTGGCCCCTGAATAGGCTACCCATTCAAGAGTCTACAATCTATAGTGGTAGGTTTGTGCCAAAAGTCATGACAGAATTATTAGTCAGTTCAAAAGGAACATTTCTCAACACAGAACTTGAGAGAGTCTTTCAACATGTACAGTACATAAAATAATCAGAGACAACTTAGTGCATGAAAGGCAAGATCAGAAACGACTGGTGAATGTGCTTGATCTCCTACCCTTCAGGTGGCACTGCCTAAAAAACATCATGCTACTGTGAAAAATATAGCCATCTGGGTTTGGGAGTATTTTGGAAAATTATTGTCACTTAACACAGTCCATCCCTGCATCAAGAAATGCATCTTGAAACTGTATTATCAACTCATCAACTTTACATAGAATAGGCAGCAGGTTCTCTGGGCAAGAATGGACAAAATTTCCAATTGCAAAACTACTACAATTAGTCTCCTTAATGGTATACACTGATTTTTACATGTGTGTGTATTTACAAAATACAGTTAAAACTATTGGAAATCTTTTATCATACAATTTAAGAGAAAGTTACTATTTGTCATTGTGAACACACTCAAGTACCACAAGGAAATGTGACCTCTGCATTTAACCCATCGTGCATGAAACAGCAAGCAGCTATCAACAGCCATCAGGGAGCAGTGTAGTGGGACAGTACCTTACTCAAGGGTACCTCAGTAATGCCCAGGCTGGGACTTGGACCTGCAGCCTTGGGTTCACAAGAGCAATGTCCTAACCACTAGGCCACCACTACCCAGTAAAATATTCACATATATTAAAGTCACAGAGTTATGATTGTATTGCATTTCAGAAACAACTCAACACTTCTGGAAATGGGACTAAAATGCATGTTATAGGAATATTGATTTATTTTTGGATTAACATTTTGTATGAACAACGTTTGTTGCTAGGGGAAATGTGAAACAATGTTTTAAAAGTTTGAAAGTGACATTGCATTGGCCATTTATTTATTTATGTATTTTTTGGTTTGTTTTTGCTTGTTTAAAGGGAGTCATTCCTTTTTGGTTGTGTGCTGTCAGCAGCCAGCTAGCTATGTTCATATATGCGTTTTGTGATTCAGTGTGCACATTTTGATGTTGGATTTCTTTGCTTTTGTGTAATATATGTACCTGCTTATTCTGTTAATTGTTGAACAAATGTATTCAAGATTAATACATTTTAAATAAAGTTTTCTGGAGGGAGTGATAGCGGTTTTACTTTTGTTTTTTGGCACTAAAGAAAATAACTACCAAATCAGCAGTCTTGAATACAGCCCTGAAATAACTGTGTTCTAGTACAGAAAAAAAACTGAAAAAAAGTCTGATGAGAAGGTCACCATATCAGTAAGCTGCACCTGTGGCAACACCATTCCGTTCCTCTTACAACTCAAAAATGGCTAATCAACATGTAGGATATAACATGTGGTCTGTCTCACCATGACAACCTGTAACCATTTTAATTTTCTACACAGGGTTAATTTCTTCAAGACAAGACTATCTGTTACTCTAGAGGTAGAAAATAAATGTGACAGATGCCATAACTATTCTTATCATTTAAGTCATATTTCCTCATCTGGGTTTCTGGACTGGGTTTTTCAGTACTATATATAATATGCAAGAATTACAACTGCAATCATTCTCACTAATTGTTATATAATACCCTTATGAATCTGCTGCATTAAATTAAACACAGAAAGACATATTATAGCTGTTGAATTTTTGCTAGGTAGATGTTCCCTGGTAGAACACTGGAAATCTGCTAAATGACCCTTTATCTCTCAGTGGCTTGCAGATTTAATATATATTTTTAAGCTTGAGAAAATTACGCATATTACAAAACATTCTTACTTAAATGGCAACCTGTTATAATCTATTTTACAAAACTAAAGCTACTGCTAGATTAAATATTTGGTCATCTGAGATACATAATGGGTGATGTTTTTTTATTATTATTTCTAAATTTGTTTATATTTAAAAAATTATTTAAATTGGTCAGTGAAAACATTGGAAGTTATTTCTGTGTATTTCTGCCAGGTAAACAAAGTTTTGAGAAAAATAACAATTAACAGATTGTTTTATTGTATTTACAAAATGATCTAACTGAAGAAAAGGCAAATGGTGATTGTATTTGTATTTGAAGAAAAGTGGAAGTTGGTTTAATGATTCTGTTTTTGTCTTTATTACAGATTACAGATTACCTTGGCTGAATCTCCATTGACTGTGAAATGCTGTTGGTCAGCATTTGTGCAAGGTTTGTTGGCTAGGTAGCACTACAAGTAGGCTCTGCATGCACTTTCTACTTCATCCTCTTCTTATCTATTTTCCAAAAAGGACAGCAGCCTAATATACTATGCAAATATCTCAGTCCTTGTCAATTAAGGTGCATAAGCTATACAGGCCTAGTGTATAAAATATGTAAAAATCTTAGCAACCCCACTGTGCCTGATACCATCACAGCCAAAATGTCCATTAGAAACTCATCTCCTTCTTTGTCTATAAGCATGTGGTCCATAGCTACCATTTTGATAACACTGTCAAGGCGCTTGGTATCCTAATTTTATGATTTATTATTTCTTTAATAAACTATACCTTTCAGGTGGCAAGTTCCCACAAGATTATACCTTCTATATCTTTATTTAGGGAATATAATTGTACTATATTTCACTGTAGTTTGTTGCAATGACTCTAAACATGGTTTAACATAACCAAGTAAGCAATGAACATGTACAAAGTTGTTTCATTTCCCCTAAAAAGTGTATTTAATGTACCTTTAAAACACATTTAAGGTACACAAGGACCATGTTGTCCCTATAGGACCATGTTGTATCTTAAATTCAATTGAGAATACAGCCATGGTCTTGCACACAGTGTATAACTTCAGCTCCCGCAGCTAGTGCTACGGTCCATCCCTATCTGATAGCTTGGAGAACTACCAGTTCTCTAAGGAGTCTCCTGGCTCCTTTACAGCCATCTGCAATAAGGGGAAAAGCCATTAACACATGCTTATGGCTCCAGTGGCAATTCTGCCCTCGGCCGCAACAGTACATTTGCATCATTCAAATCTTGGGGAGGGAAAACTTCCCCAGCTAGCACTTTTTTGACTATGTGCTGTCAAAAAAAAACATCAGTAAATTTTCTGAGAAAGTTGAGAAGGGTCGAGGTTACCACCTCAGACTTGACATTAATTGCATTCATCTGTGTATGGCATGGAAATCTGTCTCAAACACTGTGAATTTAGAGTGAGAGGCCTCAGAAACACGCATGCTGAGCCATCTTTGCCTGGACATATTGCACATACCAAGAGGCACTTCAAACGTCTTTACATACCCTCTTAGAAAAAAGAAACACACCATGTAGGGAGCTTAATTACAGCTATCTGAACCATCTTTTTATACAATGACTAGATGTTAGACATCCAGCCAGACCACCAGAAATGTTCTATATGGGATTGAGGTATAAGATGATACTGTATGGAACAGAGGAAACTCTGAGAAAATGGGCTGAGTTTTTTTAATAATTTCTTTTATTTGTATTGCAAATTGCATCTATCTGGTAAGTACACCTAATAAACTGACAGGAAGACTTTTATTAAAGAAATCATTTATTTTTTAATAAACATTAAACTGTTGCAAAAATGGGTGTTTTCATTGATGTGGCTTGAACAATGTTTGCCACCAATACAGAAACGATTGCCGAACTGCAGAACTTTCAGTATTAGGAATCTCTTTCCCAGAGAGTGGTTTTGCAATGTTATAGTATATTCTGTCTTTTTGTTCTCCAATCAAATGACTTATCTCAGGTTTAAATACATCCTAAAAAAATACACTTCAGAAGTGTGAGTATAACTGAGTATAATTAGTCCCACTGAATAAAGCACTGATCTTAAAACTCTTTTTGAGGACATGGCCTTTTGGATCCTGCTGAATCTGTCCAGCACAGATGTCAAACTTACAGAAAAAAACAAACATGCACCAATAAGCAAATAACAGGGGTGGATGAAGTGCCGAAAACTGATGCTGAAGTGAGAGTTTAAAATTTTTTTTAAATTTTACTTTTTACATAACTAAATGTAGATGTATGGAGCACAAATATAATTAAGTGAAAGTTAAAAATGTAAGCTGTGCACCTAAAAATATAAAGTAAATATAAAAGGGTTTATTTTGATATTTAAGTTAATATAAATATAAAAAAATATATTTTTTGGTGGTCTGGGTGTACTGCTATGTGATCTGAGATGTGTAACAACTTCCCCTGTTAGCAAACTAGTAGGATGAGATTATTAACCAGATAAAATGAAGAGTACTGTTAACCAAAAAATGTATTTTGACACCACAGTGATTCACAGGTGTATGCACCAACAAAAACATAACAGACCTTTTAAATATATATATATACAGAGTTCTTTCTTCTCACTGTCCATTCCAGAACACAACCCACTCGGCTAGATCTTGTAGTCCTTTTTTTTTTTTTTAAATCTTCTATAGCAGGTCAGTCACATATGAAACCACACTGACCAGTGGTCTTTTCTCAACCCACACTGTAATGCTGTAAAGCTGGTGGTGGAAGGACAGAGAGCAAGACAGAAAGAAGAAAAAACAACAGACAAAAAAGAAGGAATGTGAGGCAGAAAACTCATCAGCAGTATGCAGCTGTAAACCAGCATGATAAAATAAATACATAAATAATCCATCAAGATTTGTGTAAACACTTCCTCCTGTACTTCTATGTGGGATCTTAAGTTACTTGGGAAGTAGCCAGTGTGACACCACCCAAACCTGAGCAAACAGCAAGAATCTCCTTCACTGTAGCTTTTATGCTTGAGAGGAGTCTAATGCCCCCTTGTTGCCAGGCAAACACATGACAATTTTCTCTTGGCTCCTGCAGTCAGATATAAATCCATGAACACGTACTTATGGCTTCAGTGGCAACTCTTCCCTCTACCGCCACAGTAAATTTTACACTGTTCAAATCTTGGTGAGCTTAATGTACTCAGCTAGCACTTTTTTAAATATGTGTAAAATACTGCATTTTCTGAGGAGATTGAGAAGAGTGAAGATTACCACCTCAGACTTGTTATCAATTACATTCGTCTGTGTATGACATGCAAGTCTAACACAAATGCTGTCAATGCAGATGAATGCTAAACCATCTTTGCCTTCGAGGTATTGTACATACCAAGAGGCACTTCAGATGTCTTTATCTCTCTCAAAGACAAGAAACACACCATGTTGGGAGTTTAATTACAGCCTTCTGAACCATCTTCTTTTATGTTTAGATGCTAGACATCCAGCCAGACCACCATGTTTCATGGAATGTTTTATACATGATTGAGATATAAGACAATATTGTATGGAACAGAGGAAACTCAGAGAACATGGGCTGAATATTTTTCAGTAATTTCTTCTATTTGTATTGTAAGGTGGACACTGAAAGTGCTCCTGCAAATCTGTTTAGTTAAACAGCTATGCAAGGCTGAAAAAGTTGAATGAAAGTAAATTAAGTACCACTGTATCTCTCAACCAGGCAAATACATTAAAGGTGAGAAATTGTTAATAAAATTGTATGTAATGCTGTGGCATGGGGTGCAAAAGTATGTGACTGTGTGGTGAAGTGGTATGTAATGCAGTGTTATGGGATGTAGTGGTGTTTGGTGGAGTGGTATGTGATGTGGTGTTTGGTGCAGTGGTATGTGATGTGATGTTTGGTGCAGTGGCATGTGAAGTAGGGTTTGGTGCAGTGGTATGTGATGTGGTATGTGATGTAGTGGTGTTTGGTGCAGTGGCATGTGACGTGGTGTTTGGTGCTGTGGTATGTAATGTGGTGTTTGGTGCAGTGGTATGTGATGTGGTGTTTGGTGCAGTGGTATGTGAGGGGGTGTTTGGTGCAGTGGTATGTGGTGTGGAGGTTCAGGCCGAGCTAGCTTGTAGAGATAAGAGTCTGAGCTTGGATTCCCCAATCAGTTTGTCTATCAGGCTAGACAATCTGGTTAGGGAGCGTAAACAAGGGCACGCTCACTTCCAGGGTTTCTTCCAGATGAGCCGAAACTGCAGAGGAGGAGCCCATGCAGCTGGGAGCAATGTGTTTGCCAGTTAAAGAAAGAGAAAGAAAAGTCAGACTTGGGGGGACATAAAATTGCGGTTTGTCCTCATACACCAAGCCCCTGCTTTGTTAGCAGAGAGAGAGAAGAGGTAAGAGCAGTTACCGATAATATACTTACGAAACCTCCTACCAATCCCATGACTTTTCACGTTCAACCCCAACTTTCAGGCAGGCAGGCAGGCAGCGAATTTCATAGATGAACGAGAGAGAATCGGGCTGCATTTTGTTTCTTTGGACAGCCCTATATCTGTGTTGTCGTTAGACGGTAAGCCCAAAGGAGCACCCAAAGTAAGTATCACAATAGGGGCAATGCACATTGAAGAAGTAGTTTTTTAAGCTTCAGTGCATAAAATTATATTATAATTACCATGATTGCGGAAGCACAAACCCCAGATTTCTCGGTGCAAAGCTGAAATTACAGCATAGTCTCCAAACTGTCACCAATATTGCCTGAAATGACAATGTGCTGCAACCAGTATAAAAAGTCCAGAACCTGGAGTATCATTACATTTCCGAGGTGTCTACTGCCTCACAGACCATGGGATTATTCCATTAAACTTAGACCAGGGACCATGCTGCCACACTTACCCATTGTCCCTGGTAGAAACATACAGTACATACAGGAGGTGTTAGATAATGGCTATATCTGACACTCCTCTTTCCCAGCTTCAACAGGTTTTTTCTTAGTTCAGAAAAGGATGGTGGTCTGAGACCATGTATGGATTACAGGGAATAAATGCAGTGATAACTCCTTTTCATTATTGTCTGCCTTGAGTACATGCAGTGCTAGAGCAGGTCAGTAGTGTTCACCAAGCTGGATTTAAGGAGTGTGTTTTAGCTGATCAGAATTAAAAAGGGGGATGAGTGGAAAATGGAATTTAATAATAATAATAATAATAATCTCACTGTCCATGTCCAGTATGTTAGATCCGTGTTACAAAGACTTTTAGAAAAAACCAACTCTGTCAAAGCAGAGGAGTGGGAATTCCACAAACACACAATACCATTTTTGAGTTATGTAATCAGTGCAGAGGGGGTCGAGATGGATGAGGGCAAGGTTAGAGCAATCACAGCATGGGTCAGACCCACTTCAGTTAAGTAACTTCAAAGATCCCTGGGGTTTGCTAACTTCTTTTGTCGTTTTATTAGAGGTTTTAGTTCAATTGCTGCTCCACTGACTTCTCTCTTAAAGAAATGAGCAGGGGATAGCAAGAAGCTGGAGTGGAATTCTGAGGCTGATGGGGCATTTGAAGAGTTTTTCTATTTCATATCGACCCGATTCCAGGAATCTCAAGCCAGACGCATTGTCTCGAAGGTACGAGGCTGACACAATAATGGAAATACCTGTGTCTATATTCCTGTCTTCTTGGTTCCAGTCCAGTGGGAGATTGAGGTGAACATTCGGAGAGAGGCACAAAAAGAACCCACACCAGAGGAATTTCTAACAGGGAGGATGTACGTACCTGCAAGTATGTGAGAGAAGCTGATCAGGTGGGTGCATACATGTTAGAGGATCTGGTGGAAAGAACTAAGAGAACAGATAGTGAAGTCCTGTTCAGTATGGGCAATTTCTAAGGTCCCAAAGCAACTTCCCATTGGTAAATTGATGCCTCTACCAATTTCTCAGTGACCATGTTCTCAAGTAGCAGCAGACTTACCATTATCACAAAGGTAACACCTGTATTCTGGTTCTCATTGATTGGTTCTCCAAATCCTGCCAATTCATTCCTTTACCAGGTCTATCTACTGCCGGCTAAATTGCTAAATTGCTCTTCCTACATGTTTTCAGGTACTTTGGGTTACCTGAGGACATTATCTCAGATATGGGTCCCCAATTTACATCATCAGTATGGAGGGCCTTAATGGAAAAATTGGGGTGCAGGTTAGCTTGACTTCAGCATATCACCCACAATCTAATGGCCAAGTGGAAAGAGTCAACCAGGAGCTCGGATGCTTCTTACTGGTCTTTTGCCACAACCAGCAGCATACTTGGTCTGTTTGTTCCCTGGGCCGAGTATGCACAAGAGCTCATCCACTAATGTTTTGTAATCTTGTACACGCCCACTGGTGTACAACCAACAGTATCAAACAGTGTCAATGCCTAACAAATGAGAATGTGTGAAGGAAAAACACCAATTATCCAGTCAGCAAGGGCTTAAATTGAAGCAGAGCATTAACAGAGGTAATTTTCTTTGTCTTAGTTGCCAGTTCTCGAATCAAGGAATTTTTCACAATTTCCATTGTGCAAGCACTCTTCCAATTAAGGGGTATATGAGAATAAAGCATATCTCCTCAGCTCAGATACACAGAGGACACTGGGGTCCATTTGCAACTTGTGTTTCAGCAGTGACTAAATTCCCAGTTTGAAGGCCAGGGCAACTGGAGAGAAAAATAAGTTGCAACAGCAACCTTAGGTCATATACAATATGCTGGCTGGGCAAACATGCCTTAAGGGTTTTTTCAATATCCAGGAATGTTTCTTTAATAGGCCATGTGGTATCAAAAAGACCTAATAATGAATATTGTGAGCAGACAAAACATTTGAAGTGACTACATTTTCACTAATGAAGCTATATTTACTTATGAACAATTTGACTCTGATGGGGACAAGTGTTGATGATCAGATTGCTGTTGTGTCAGGCACAGATATGGCAAATCTGGCAACAATATGAAAAAAAGGAAAATGACATTGACAGCTGAATAAATGTGTTAGTAAAGGCAGACAATAAGTCAGGTATAAATATGAAGACGCGACAGGGACAGACTGATGCCTAAACAAGATAGTTAGGAGTAGAGAGAAATGACAGCAAATCTTAATTCTCACCTCCTTTACCCAAACTTCATTAAACCTGGGAGTCTGGAGCTTAATGAATCTTGATCATCCCAGATACCTCACACCCTGGTCACATCCTCTTTCAGCTCTAACCCTTAGGCAAATGCTACAGGTCCCTGTACTCCAGACACATGAGCAGTTTCTTCCCTCAGGCGGTTGACAAAATAGCTTCTATCACCTTCCTATTTAATCTCCACATTCACTGTGCAATATATTGTGCATATTTTTTTCAGTACTGTGTATTATGTGCCATATAGCCTACTGCTTATTGTATATTGTGTAATGCATACTGTACATCTATACACTATTTAGTATAAGTATAAATGTATAAATGTTTTTATACTGTATATTTTTTAATTGCATATATTCTGTACTGTACATTATATTCTATATTGTACTGCACTATATATGCAAATTGTACATTGTGTATATTATATACTATGTATTGTACATTATAGTCAGCATATATTATGTATGGTTGTCACAATCCAGGGATAGCAGGACACAAATGCAAGTCAAAAACACTGTTTATTCTTAAACAGGCAGGCAACCAAACCAGATAGGGGTAATCCAAATGCGAAGTAGTACCAAGTCCATAGGTAAAAATCCAAAAATCCACAAACTTGGTCACTGTACAAATGACGAGTGGCTTCACACCTCCATCTGGTCGCCGGGGGCTTATGTAACCCCGACTATCCGCTTCGTAATCCACCATACCTCCCCCCCAATGAACGAACCCCTGCGTTCTGTGCGACCCCCCCCCCCTTCCCCTGGGGCCTGGGAAACACAGAGGCAGAGCTAGTGGACGCCTGCACTGTCCAGGAGGAGCCAGGAAGCGCCGGTGACGTCCAGGGGGAGCAAGGAGGCACCAGCGACGTCCGGGGGGAGCAAGATAAAGCTACTGACGCCATGGCGGAAGATGGAGCAGTAGGCGATGTCCGGTTGGAGCCCGGCAAGGATGGTAGCATTGTGGTAGTTTTAGCTCTGAAACATGCATGTCCATAGAAATGGCACACACACAAGATTGTGTAGCTTGACAGAGGTCAAAGTGCCATAGGGTCAATGGTATCTTCATATCTTTAGAATGTAAACATGATCAAATTTGGGGATAGGTCAGGATGTACCAAACACACAGAAATGCAGACAAACTAAATTGAAACATTAAAAGAAAGAAGAAATGGACAAAGATAAAGAACGCAGTTCCATATATTTCACGGGCTACAGAGATGTGGGGGTGGGACACGACGGCTTCAGCGCCGTGGGGGTGGGATCCTGCAGCTTCAGTGTCATGCTGGGAAAGCCCTCCGGTGTCCTCGGTGACCTGGAGGCTGGACCCTCCGGCATCCTCGGCAACCCGGTGGCAGCACACGGCGGCTCCTGCAAAATGTATGGGGCACACGGCAGCCCCTGCACCTTCCTTGTCAGTGTCCTCCCCCGCAAGGGTGATCGAACACCTTCCTCAGTTGGTCAGTGAAGTCCTCGTAGGTGCATGCGACCAGGTCCAGCTTGCCCCATGCTGCAGTCATCCACTATAGCGCTCTCCCAGAGAGAACCAAGACTGTGGTCATAATTTTTTGAAAATCGGTCTGTGGACAGTGGTGGCCTAGTGGTTAGGACACTGCCTTTAAGACCTGAAGGTCTCAGGTTCAAGTCCTGGCCTGGGCACTACTGAGGTTCCCTTGAGCAAGGTACCGTCCTGCTACACTGCTCCCCAGGCGCTGTTGATAGCTGCCCGCTGCTCCACGTGTGATGGGTTAAATGCAGAGGTTGCATTTCATTGTGGTGCGTGAGTGTGTTCACAATGACAAATAGTCACTTTCACTTCACTTATGTAGGCGGCACACGGCGACCCCTGCACCGTATAGGCTGCACACGGCGGCTCCTGCACCGTATAAGCTGCACACGGCTGGTCCTGCACTGTGCAGGCTGCACACGGCTGCAGAAGTTCCCCCACATCATCGAAATTCTTCCACGTGCCCCTCTCGAGCTCCACCAACCTTCCTTGTTGGCATCCTGTTAGGGTGATCAAACACCTTCCTCAGTTGGTCGGTGAAGTCCTCGTAGGTGCATGCGAACAGGTCCAGCTTGCCCCCTGCTGCAGTCACCCACTCCAGCGCTCTCCCAGAGAGAACCAAGACCGTGGTCATAATTTTTTGAAAATCAGTCTCCACTGATTGCCCAGCGAAAATGACGGAGCATTGAGACAGGAACCCACTGATCGTGTTGAGGTTCCCGTCATACTCGTCAGGCTCTCTCGTTGTGGGGCTGTGCGTGGACGCGAACTGGATCCCGGACTGGATTCTGATGCAGGAAGTGGATGAGCTTCAGGGCCGGAAGACTGTCTGCCTTTCAGCCGCTGCAGGACCCATGTTAGCTCACCCAGGCTGGTGTTGAGGTCCTTGATCGACCACCGGTGTTCCCCGAGCAGCCTGCCCTGGTCCACCACAGCTTTGAGGGGCTCCGTAGCGCTGGGTGCGGAAGTGTCGGGATGACTCACTAGGTTCTTGGAAATTGGCGAAGCCATCTGTCATGATCCAGGGATAGCAGGACACAAATGCAAGTCAAAAACACTGTTTATTCTTAAACAGGCAGGCAACCAAACCAGATAGGGGTAAACCAAATGCGTAGTAGTCCATAGGTCAAAATCCAAAAATCCACAAACTAAACGTTCGGCCACTCATCGTTCACTGTACAAACGATGAGTGGCTTCGCACCTCCATCTGGTCGCCCGGGGCTTTTGTAACCCCGACTATCCGCTTCGTAATCCACAACACCTGTGAGTCCTTAGGGCTGAGTGTGGACGCCGGGGCTACCGGTTCAGGCCACCAGATGGAGACAATTCTCCTTTCCCCCTTATTAAAGGGGCCCTGCCCCTTTTCCTTACAATGGTATACTGTCTATTTTGTATGGTATTGTTTTGGCTGAATATGTATTGGATTATGTAGTACTGTATGTATCCTATATGTGTCTTATTTTTTAACACTACAGAGACACCATTGTCCAGAAACAAATTCCTTGCATGTGCAAACATAAAAAATAAAGCTGCTTCTCATTCTGATGTTTAAAACTGCAATCAAGTTTTAAACCAATTGAAGTTCAACAGAGCAGAAACTAATGCTGTAAGCTGATGGGAACTGTTGCATCAAAAAATCACAAGTAGCTCTGATTGTAAATTACAAGTCGTTTATTGTGTGATGAATAACCATTAATTTCTTGTTTAAGGCAAGAAAGGCAAGGCAAGAGGGTGTCTATATGTTCTAGACAGGAAATAGGAATGTGTCTTGGGACCTTGCAAGGTCAGCGTATATCATTCTGACACATGGTGCTTTGACTTCAGTGTTACAGATAAGGGTCCCTGATGCAGGGTGGGGCCAATACCAAAAGACAACCTTTCTCAATGTGGCATCAATTTCAACATTCTGTGGGTTTAAAAAGCTGGTATTGTCAGTAAATTATTCCAAGTTCATCATTCAAACAGCCATGAACACACTACGTCACTTAACGGACGAGCAGGGTCACCTGGCCATGGCGCGCCTTCGGGTCGCTGGCAGGCAATCATATCTTGCTCGTGAACTTGGTGTGTCTCAAAGTGTCATCAGCATCAAGACACAGACCTGCTGGCAGAGTTCATGACAGACCCAGGAGTGGAGCCCCACAAGTGACAGACCGCAACAATGGCCAGTACCTAAGGACCTATGCACTCAGACATCATTATGCAACTGCCACACAGCTGCAGGCCCGTTTATGGGATGCGAGGGGTACTAGGGTTTCCAGACAAACCATTCGCAACCGACTCCACCGCTTTGGCTTGAATGCCAGACAACC
>JBBPDA010059561.1:0-13311 GCA_037974385.1 Arnoldichthys spilopterus | reverse complement strand
TTTTTGTGACCATTTTGAGTTTTTCTTTCATTGACTGAAGGGTACCAACAATTTTGTCCATGTGTGTACATACATACGTACTTATATACATACTAATATATATATAAACAGACTCTCCCTGACTTCATCAGAAACACCAATCTTGGGCTTACACTCACTGTCGACTTTATCATAAAAATGATAATAATAGTAAGTTGCATTTAAATATTTCACAATCCAAAGGTCACTTGACACACACAAAAAAAACCTTAAGCAAAAGAATGAATCATTGAAAAGAGTGAAGAGTAGAAAGCCAGTCATTGAAAATATAAGTCTTTAGTTCAGATTGGAAGGTAGAAATGGAAGAGCAATCACAGAGACACTTGTCAGCAGAACACTGTGGATGAGCGAGGACCTCAGTAACAGAGTTTTCAACATACTGAAGTTTCTGAAGAGCAGGAAAACCAATAAAGAGTGAGTTACAGTGATCAATACAAAACATAATGAGAACATGAACAAGAGTATGGGTGACAACACCAGACAATGGAGATGAACAATGTAACAGAAATGAGAAAATGTGGTAATTGATTTATTATGGGATTTAGGCAAGACAAGGTAAAATTATTCATACAGCCCATAATCATACACATAGGTCATTCAATGTGCTTTACAGTTAAATGCATTAACATTTAAATCTTTAGGTTTAAGGTAAATAAGCATGAAAAGAAGAATAGTGCACGATAAAAGGAAAATATAAAAACAAATAAAAGATAAATCTATAAAATAGAATTATAATTAAAGGATGTGGAAAATAAGTTTTTAGTTTTTATTTGCCAACAGTTGGAGCAGATCTGATCTCCATTGTGAGCTGGTTCCTGCAGTGGGCAGCATAATGACTAAATGCCATTTCACCCTGTTTGCTTGCAACCCTCTGCACCACTAGCTGAGCATCTCCTGCTGATCTAAGAGCTCTTCCAGGCTGGTATTTATCAAACATTTCCAATAAATATTTGGGGCCCAAACCATTGAGTGACTTATAGACAATGAGTAAGACGATGAACTCAATTCTGGAACTGATTGGAAGCCAGTGTAAGGAGTTAAGGACTCAAGTAATGTCTCTTTTATTGGTTTAAGTAAGAATTCTTGCAGTGGCATTTTGGATAATTTTGGATAATTCTGGATGTAGTTTTTTATGGTCTTTTTAGGAAGGCCAGTAAGAAGGGCATTGCAAAAATCGACCCTGCAGGAAATAAAGGCATGAATGAGTTTCTCCAGGTCCTGTTTTGAACCAAAATCTCTAACCTTAGCTATGTTCCTGAGATGCCAGAATGTAGTTTTAGTTACAGCTTTAATGTGATCACTGAAATTAAGATCTTCATCCATGATAACACCAAGATGTTTTGCCTTGGTTGTGGTCTTTATATCCTTGGATCTCAGATAGGCACTAAGCTGCAACCTTCCCTCTTTGTTCCCAAACAGAACGACCTCAGTCTTGTCTTTATTTAGCTGCAGGACGTTTTGTTGCATCCAGACATTTAATGTTATGTTAAGAATCAATCATTTCTGAAGACAGAAGTAAATTTAACAAATACCCAGTCAGTGCTAATGGAGAGGTCAGAAGACTGTGATATCAGATTTTTGTGTGTGTTTAGCTTCTGGAAGTTATTCATCCGAAACTTTAAATCTGAAATACAGTTCATTAGTTCACTGGGAGGAACGTCTGAGGAAGATTGAGTACTGAGATGTACTTGGATATAATCAGCATAGCAATAAAAGTTAAGGCCATGACTACAAATGATCTGTCCAAGGGGTAGAATGTAAATCAGAAAGAGAACAGGCCTGAGAACTGATCCCTGAGGGATGCCACATATAAGAGGAGACGTGGACGACTTGTGTGGACCTAGAGTGATCAACTGTTAGATATGACCTAAAACACTGTAAGGGGATGCCACTAATACCAACAGAAGAGAGGTGTGAGATGGTAATACCATGACTGACAGTGTCAAAAGCTTAAAAACCTGGCATTTAGGTGATTTTTGTCAATCACCACAACCCCCTTCTTACTCCCTCCTGTCAACATTTGGCACCTGCCCCTCTTAAGGCTTGTGCATGGCCTTGCATCCCAGTGGAAAAATGTCCTCACCAGAAACTAACGGCAAAGAAGGAGAATCAGACAGGAGGGCGCCTCCCAAACTCCACTTTGGGTTAGTTTTCTTCCTCTTTAATTGAACAGTAACAGGGAGAATATTTACATTTACGGTCAAAAAGAGGTGTGATCCAACCTTTGACCTTTTCACCTCCAACAGCTCAGGTTCGCTGTGAAGAAGAAATACCCTGGCGTTCAGCAGCGAGGTCCTCGGCCCCCTGTGCATTCCTCTTAAAACATCCCTCCGTTTAGCGTTCTGTCCATTCAGGCCCATCAATCGCGACTGTCCTGGAGACATCCATATATTTATGTGTGTGTGACACGCGTGCGCCGAGGCTTGATGGACGTGTAATTCCACACAAAGTAAATCAATTAAAGCGCCCTGTCACCCCCAGGGGAGTATGTGTCTAAGGAGGAGTGACAGGGTGGGGGTGGGGGTGTGGGAGGGGATGACGCGGGCGAGAGAGATTTAGCATTAGTGCGAGATTTCGGAATCTCTCTGACTAATTTGATTCTATCTCTTACTTCATTTGCCCCCCTCGGGGCGCCTCTGTTTCTCTTTCTGCCCTCCATGCCAGCTTTCCCTCTGCTCCCCCATCACGCGTCTCCGAACGATTGCAGACGAGGTGGAGGAAAGCACTGCGTCGGATTAGTGTGCTATGAAAAACGAGGTTCTAGAACAGATTAGGCCTAATCCAATCTCCTGCTCGCAGGTGTTGCTGCTAATCACCAACATACACACTCTCATTGGCACACACATACGCAAGCAAGCATGGCTCAAGTGTGTTCGGTTTTACCAATGCATATGCACTAATCAGCCATAACATTAACACCACTGACAGGTGAAGTGAATGACATTGACTGTCTAGTTATTTCAGTACAATGGCACCTGTCAGAGGGGGGGGGGATATATTAGGTGGCAAGTGAACAGTCAGTTCTCGAAGCTGATGTGCTGGAAGCAGGAAAAATGGGGGAGTGTAAGGATCAGGAGCCATTTTGACAAGGGCCTTATTATGATGGTGAGAGCATCTCCAAAACAGCAGGTCTTGTGGAGTGTTCCAGGTGTGCAGTAGTTAGTACCTACCAAAAGTGCTCCAAGGAAAGACAACAGGTGATTCAAGGACAGGGCCATGGGCATCCAAGGCTCACTGATGCATGTTGGGAGCTCGCCCATCTGGTCCGATCCCACAGAAGAGCTACTGTGGTTACGAAGCTCCTATGCAAGGCAGTGGTAGCCTGGTGGTTAGGGACTTGCCCATGTGATCGGTGGGTCGCAGGTTCAAGTCCAATCCCAGAAAACCGTACCGTCCCAATACACTGCTGGGTTAAATGCAGAGGGAACAGCAGCATGTTCGCAATGACAAATTATCACTTTCACTTCAATCTTAGGCAGGTGGTGTTAATGTTATGGCTGACACTAGCTTAAACCCCGACTCCCACGATAATCCTTCAATAGTTTGTGTAGGGATTTGCACAGAATATGCAGTGTGTATTTACAGATTCATACTGGATTAAAATCCCGGATCCTGTCAGTAAGGACTTAAATTACAGCGCCTTCCTAGGAAACACTGACCCAGCTGGAGCAGCTCTGCTCTGTGTACAGATCTGACACTATGAGCAATAAGCGCATCACACTTATTGCACGCCGAGGATAATTTGCTCCCGTGTGCCGTGGAAGCGTTTCCATTAAAGACACCTGCACTCCGTGACACGGATTAACATACAGCGTGTACGATAAAGCGTATTAGTGCCGCTAAATATTCTCCTGTCCTGACAGAATGGATGTAGGATGAGGGGGAGCGGCGTCCTGGTGCTCAGTGGAACAGTCGTCTCAATTGCTGGCAGGAAATTAAATGTCCTGAGAGGGACCCAGCCCCTCCCACCCCACACTCTTATCAAGCCCATCTCTAAGCATTTAGCGACCCCCCCCCCCCAACATACACACCCAGCCAGCCACACACATATCAACCCAACCCACTCACTCACTCACACACACACAGAGGCCTGTCATGACCTCTCACCCTTAGGCCCACGTGGCCAATCAGCACGGAGACAAAAAGATTGGAATGGGCGGGCTGTAGATAATGACCAAACACTGTAGGCCAGAAAAGAACATCTCACACACATTTGCTTGGCATCAGTCGGCCCGTTCCATGGGGACCATTATAGCTGCGGCACGTGCCACACACCAACACAAAGGAGGAGTATTTTCTGTGTGATGTCACACTGGGAGACACTCCTAGTTATCTCTGTTTCTCTAAGGCTAAAGGTAAAGTGGATAACATTGGCGATGTGGTTATTTCATTACAATGGCAGGGGTGGAATATATTAGGCAGCAAGTGAACAGTCAGTTCTTGAAGCTGATGTACTAGAAGCAGGAAAATGGGCAAGCATAAGGATCTGAGCTACTTTGACTTTGTCTTATTGTGATGGATAGAGTCAGAGATTCTTTAGAACAGCACGTCTTGTGGAGTGTTCCAGGTGTGCCGTAGCTAGTACCTACGAAAAGTGATCCAAGGAAGGACAAGTGGTGAATCGATGCCAGGGTCATGGGCACCCAAGGCTCATTCCTGCATTTGGGGAGTGAATGCTAGCCTGTTTGTGAATGCTGACTCATAGAAAGAGGTCAGAACACCACAGTCAGAGCTGTTTTAGCAGCAGGAGGGACCTACTCAGTATTAGGCAGGTGGTGTTAATGTTTTGGCTCACTGGTGTATTTAGGTTATGTCAGTTGCCATAAAAGACATAATGTGGGCTTCAATACTTTCGGTAAGCATGTCCACCCTAGCAACAGTAGCTATGAAAATATGGTCACCTGCATACCTGAAAGGCTGTGCTTCTCATCCACAGGCCTCATGTTCCGGTCACAGCGCATCCGAGCAGACGTAATGAGGATCAGGCATATGCAAAAGTTGTCACTCCAGGGTAATCATTCAATATTTTATTAGATGTGGACCCCCCCCCCCAGCCCCCACCTCCCCTTTCTGGATTTATGCACACCGGACTCTAACAATCCATGTCCCAGGGCATAACCCCCTTCATACCCAGGCTGAATATTTGATGCAGACGTTCATCAAGCAACAAAGAGAAGCTGCGTTTTCAAGCTTTTCATTACCGGGGGGTGGTGGTCGGATGGGGGTATTGTTTGGGTGGGGGGATCAGCCATTTGATACAATATATAAATGCCTCACTGTATCTTGGCAATGGAGACGCATATTGGCAGGGCTCATTTGCTTTTCACTGCAGAAAAAAAAGGGGGGGGGGTAGGGGAGAAAGAAAGGCCCCGCCCCCCTTGGGATGAGCACGTGCGTGGGGAGCAGCGAGGGCGCGCGGGCCCCCAGCAGCAGGTGGCCCATTGCAGCCTAATGAACGCGGCAATCTGTTAGCATCGGCGCGGCGCTTTTCACCACACAATTAGGCGACTAAGCGTGTCATTATGCCGGGGCCAACGAGAAGAGGCTTCGCCTCTAATTTCGCCTTTTCATTTTCTGTTTACTCACCCTCGCTCCTCTCATTAATGGGAGCTTCTCCCAGTTCTATGCTAATTGGTTTCAATAACGTTCATTTCAGTTGAAAGGAAAACGATTCTGATAATTGAGGAGCGGGAGAGGGTGAAAAAAGGGGTGGTTTGGAGAAGAAGAAAAAAAAAAGGGCGGGAACAAAAAAAAAAAAATCTTTTTCATTCTCGAGTGCTTTTTGACGACGGCTTTTGAAGGCGCTCAACAGGTTCGGGGGCTAATGAAATTAAGGGACGCCGGCCGTAGCGGACAGGAAAAAAAACCCAAATTAAAAGCAATTTATTTCTCATTTGAACACGCGGCAGCGCTCGGGCACAATTAATGCGCCCGGGTGCGAAGAGAATAAAGGAAAGAGAAGGAATGCTAATGACATGAGCCAGCGTCTCCTATGCTAGGCTAAAATATGAGGATGCAAACATTTGGCCCATGCTGCATGAGCGAGAGCAGGCCGATGGCGGTCAAGTAGCACCTTTTCCTTGAGCTAGCCGACTCAAATCGGAACGTTAGCCACTTTTGATGCTGCCCTGCCCAGCGTCGCGCTGAGAGGCTGTTGATGGTTGGATCAGGTATGTTCAAAGAAGGGAAAACCCTAAAATGTGTCAAGGCAGTGGGCCTCCAGCACTAGCATTGAGTAACACATGCTAATATACCTATCAGCCAAAACAACAACACCACTGACAGGTGAAGTGAATAACATTGATTATCTAGCTATTTCATTTTAATGGCACCTGTCAGGGGGGTGGTATACATTAAGCAGCAAGAAAACAGTCAGTTCTTGAAGTTGATCTGCTGGAAGCAGGTAAAATTACCACTCTGAGCCCCTTTGACAAAGGCCTTTTTGTGATGGCAAGACGACTGAGTTGGAGCATCTTCAAAACAGCCGGTCTTGTGGAGTGTTCCAGGTGTGCAGTAGTTAGTTTATACCAAAAGTGATCCCAGGAAGGACAACTGTGAATCGACCACAGGTTCATAGGCACCAAAAGCTGATTAATGCTTGTGGGGAGTGAAGGTTAGCCCATCTGGTTCGATCTCATAGACCTATTGTGGTTTAAAAAGTGAATGCTGACTCTGATAGAAAGGAGTCAGAATCACAGTCATGAGGGGCCTACTCAGTATTGGTCAGGTGGTTGCAATGTTATGGCTGATTGATGTATATGCCAGCTACTTTTGTGTTGAGTCATCACACTTCACCAAAGCCGGTTTGTGAGTGTTTTGGTGGACTAGGCCAGGCTTATGTAAACTATGATTCGAAGCTTCTCTCGGCAGGCCTCCTCCTGTACAGCTAGCACAAGATAATTCGAGGCCCATTTGCATCTCATTTGCATCCAATCAGTGCTCCAGCTACAAATAGATATGAGTGTGTCTTAATTGCGATGGGCTGCGCTTTTCACGAACACACGTTAGCATTCTAATTGAGTTAGCGCCGAGCCTGAATACATGAAGCAAATGGAGTCGAGCGAAAAATGCCTGTTTAGAATGTATATAGTGATGTTAAGTAATTATGTCCTGTTAAGTAGTCTGAGCTATCCCTCGTCCCCTTAAGTGATTGACTTGAGTTATGAATTTTCATGTCAGGCTCTGATAGCGCATGATAATCACTGTGGTGTGGAGAGACCATCTAATGGTCCTAACATCTCTATCACACTACCGGTCACCGGTTTTTCAATTTTTTTACTGGTAATTTAAGCAATTCATTTATACTGAATATACTGAATAACCTCAAATGGCAAACTGCCCAAGGTAAATAAAACGAAAAGTATAAAATATGTCCATTTAATGGAAAACTTTTTTTCAGGAATAAAGGGCCTGGTTAGCTCACAGGTTTCTGACAGCACAGGAAATAAATGAGGCCCTAAAAGTTAATGCAGAGAATACCTAAAGGTGCCATAACGTTTGCTGCTTTATTCCAACCTCTTCAGCTGGATTGAGGTGACGTCTGGAGACTGTGCTGTTCACTGTTTTGGCTCATTATCTAACCGTGTGTCTTTGTTTCTGGCATTTTCCTTCCCATTCTGATACTGATATTCAGTACTACTTCCTGCACTACAGTAATGTGTGTAGCAAATTTCTGATATTATAATTTGTGCATTATTAACACATTATATAACACATATATTAATATTAATATTATATAATATCAATATTTCATTTTAAAATATCATAATTTTTTGTTATTGTCAATACCGGTATATTGTGACACCTCTAATTGGGTGGGGTTTTCCCCCCCTCAATATTATAGTTTTTATTAGTTATTAGGGTGAGGTCTGAAAAATGTAAGTGCAATCTAAGAGCTGGCGCTACCATTGGAAGGTTGTGGATTCAATGCCCAGTGGTGCTACAGCTGTTCATCGCCAGAAGTCCAAGAAAGCACAATTGGCCTTGCTCTCTAGGTGGGAAGGATGACATCTGTTGGGTCATTGGAACTGGCAGTAGGGTGCTCTCCTCCAAGCATGTCATGCTGTCCAATGATGTTGCGTTAATAGCAATTGGAAAAGAGGTGGAGGCTGGCTTCATGTGAATCGGAGGTACCACATGCTCCCCTCCCCCTCCCAGTGCTGGTGGTATCAAAAACGACTACATTAGGGGGAAAAATTAAAACGTCTGGGGGAGATTTAAAAAAAAAACGAATTGTGACCTCATGCATTTAACCAATCCACACATGGAGCAGCTAATAACAGCACCCATGCAGCAGTGTAGCAGGACTGTACCTTGCTATGGGGTACCCCAGTGGTACCTGGGCTGGGGCCTGAACCGTGAGACCCTACAATCAGATAGGTGTGTTCCTAAGCTCAGGGCCACCACTGCCTAGAAAATTCCTGCACTTCCAGCAATGTCCCCCACAAAGTGCCTGTATGCAATGCTCTAGCCCCTGCCCTCACCAAAGTCTGACCACTGACAGACGAGCACAGTGAGGAGGACCAAGAGACAACGAAAGAGGAAGGTAGGTGTTGCAGACAAAGAGGCGTAGCGGTGGAAAAAATGTCAGCCATATTTTCAGGCCTCATTAGCAGCTACATACCAATTAGGTAGACTCTCACTACCCCTCTCTCTCCCTCTCTCTCTCTCTCTCTCTCTCTCTCTCTCCCTCTCTCTGTCTGTCTGAAGTACGGCGATTAATTGATGTGGTGAGCTGCATTCAGGGCGGGTGTAAGAGTACCTGAGGTTGCCAAGGTTACCAAATGGAATCCTCCCTCAGACATCCCTGATCTGCATAATTTCATCATATCATTCATGTGCGTTTCAAAGTGAGGTTGATGAATGGCACCTTCAGAAGATAATATTTCGGCTTGGATGTAATAAATCTTATGTAAAGTGCTCTGCATTTCATACACAGGCGAGGGGTGGGCATTGGTGGTGGTGGTGGTGTGGGGGGGGGTTTGCGCTCGATGAGGTTATGACAACAGGAAGGTTCTCTCTCTCTCTCTCTCTCTCTCTCTCTCGCTCACTCTGTCCTGTCGCCCTCTACCCATCATGAGCATTAAAGTAATTTCCTGCCTGCCTCTTCTGCGCTGGCTGGGGCGGCGTGCCCTGGACTCTGATGCCCATTCATCGCATTTAATCACACAGGTAAGATCGGGCCAGCTTTTATAGCTGCTTTTGCTTCAGTGTCTGTTACTAATTGGTTCTCGGACGAACGGTCACTTCTGACTGCTTTGGCAGCGACAAGGAGAAAAGCTGAGCATGATCATCCTGGCGCGATTATTACTACTTTATTGCGTTTTTGTAAAGCCTCGTAAATGTGATCGTGTAAAAAAATGTCATGTCCAGTTAACCTCCACTGTGCACACACACCAAACTTGCATCATAATCAAGTGAGTGTTTATTTGTCATTGTGAACACACCACAGCACACAGTGCACCACAATCAAATGTGACCTCTGCATTTAAACCGTCCTCGTAGGAGCAGTGGGCAGCTGATGTGGGCAGTGCCCGGGGAGCAGTGCTTGTGGATGGCATCTTAGTGGTTTCTGGGATTCGAACCTGCCACCTCCAGGTTAAAAGGCCAAGTGCCCAACTATACCATCACCACTGCCCCACATTTATTAAGCTCATTATTACACAATGAGCATAATAACTGTCATAACACTGTTATAAGAGCTTTATTACCCTTCTGTTAAGTCTTGCAAACATGGCCATGAAAACACAGCAATGCAAATATGCATCTTTGTCACACACGTTGTATTATATTGTAGTATGACCTTAATAAATATATTATACAACTTGTATAAACACTTTACACATTACATTTTTGTAAACCCTTATGGTTAATTATTAATACAGTCACCCGTACCTCTGCACACAAACCCATGTTGTGCTATTACATAACAAGCTTATCAAATTATATTATAGCACACTTATAAGCACACTTATATTATAGCATTATAGCACACTTATAAATAATGTATTACACTTTTGCAAATATTTGTAAAGGCAATATGTCAACTTTTTAGTTTCAATCAACTTCACTGAAAATAAATGAAAATAAACACACATCCACCACAAATTTCTTTTTATATTATAATAATAAATGGTTAATAAAAGATTTGTATGGTTATTTCCACTCATATTCATCTCTGCACACAGAATCTATCACAGAGCTTGTGCTCCTGTATGGAATAATAAATGCATTATAGAACACTCATAAATGCTTTATTGCACCTTTGTAAATATGACAAACAATGCCTTTTTAAAATGCATTGTATATTTAATAAATGCATTGCGGCTCACTTATAAATACTTTATTACAACTCGTCCTGATGTAAGGCCTCAGTACATGTGTCATGACGCATTCATGCATGTGTTGTAACATATTAATACATGTGTCATAACACATAATACATTTTGAAACGTGAAAGAAAATGGAATCATGTCATCAGTGCATGCAAACACACACACACGCACAAACCCCAACCAATCACAAAATTCTTTATTTATTTACTTATGGGCTTAATAAATGCATCACAACACACTTATAAAGACTTTATTACATCGTAAATGTGTGGAAACTCAGGCAGGCATACTGCATATTTACAAGGTGTGTACAATACCTGTAAAATACAACTGGTGTTTCAACTGCAGTGATCATAAGAATATTTTAAAAAATATACATTTGGCAAATTTCATCAAAATAAATTATAAGCATTTTATAGTAATATTGTTTTAATATTTTTTAAATAATTCCTGTTTAATACTAATAATAATATTTATTACTGTAATTGTTTTGCGCAACATCTTGAGGTTACTTTTTTTCTACCTTTTTATTAAAGCAGGGGTGGAAGAAAAAAACATAAAAAATAACGATTATTATTATTATTTATTCATTTTTTATTTATTATTATAAACGTAATTACTTCTGCTAAACTTTGAATTAAATCAAGATCAGAGACTGACACTCCTAGTAGTTCCGCCCCTAACCCTCCCCTCCAACACACGCACGGGCCCATCACAAACGTTGTCCTCTTGCATTAAGGGCCTTCTCCTTAAGGACCCCCACATCTAGGGCTCTTTCAGAAAGCGAGAGAATGAGGCAGCGTGCTCTGGTCTGCCGGGACCTGACTCCGACAAAGACAAGAGAGCAGCACCTGTGATATTGATCTCCATTCCCAAACACTCGGTGACCAACAGCGCGGGATGGCATGTTCCTCCACACCCCCTATCAATTATACAGCTGCAGGGGTCAAGCACTGACCCCGGGCCTTCCCGAGCGGCGCTCTGACCCCCAGCTCCGGCCGCTCTGGCGCTCTTCACTTATTTATGACTGTGGCTGCCTCTCCTTTCATGTCTCCGCCCCCGTCAGGAGCTTTTTGTTTGCCTTTAGTCGGCGCATGTATTTACCATGCATTAGGCCTCATTAGGCGCTAATTGAATGTTGAGTCGCTGAGGGGCAAGTGGTGACGGAGACGGCGAGATAACTAATAACAGGAGCGGGAGAGAGAGAGAGAGAGAGAGAGAGGGTGCTTGTTTAATTTTTCTCCTTCCTGTAGTCTGTTCTGCGCCGCATCTTCTCGAGGTAAACAGTCTTTACTTAATTTCCCACTTCTGCTCTTTTGATTTTCATTAAAGCAGGGGAAGAAGAAAAAAAAACATAAGAAAAAAAAAAGAAAACTTCATTCATTTCCTGCCACTTTGTGCGTGTGTGCGCGCGAAATTAAAGTCAAAAAGTGTGTGTTTCCTCCGCCGCGGCTGTGAGCGATCGCATTTGTTTACTAATTAGGTTTTATTTTCCATTATTAATGTTTTTAATAAGCCCAGAGTCAGGTGTAGCTGACAGTAATGAATGACTTATTTGAGCTGATCGTTATTGCCGAGCGGCTCCGCTCCCTAATAAAGCGGATAATTACTCCGTGTTTGCTCACAGACACATAAAGAACTGCGTATTGACTTTTTGACGGCCCGTGATGCCGCCAGCACTAATGGCTTTTTAAATTGTACCGTTATATCCATCAGGAGCCCGAGCGGCCTGTCATGTTTTCAATTAGAGAAAGCCGTAAAAAAGTCCTCACTGTAAAATAAAGAGGCCTGAATACGCAGAGGCCGTGGAATCAACAGAGCCAATCGAAAAAGTGCAGAGAAACAATGGAATTACACAGTGACACGACTGATGCTCATTTCTAGGGAAGCAAACCATTCACAGTGGGAGTGAATGGAACCAGACATCCTTTAAAAGCTCCCTCACACATGAAATGGTGATGAAAATGTTGCATAATGTGAGACATTGCTTTACCAGAGTTTGGAGAAGTTTTGGGGCCTAAAACTAAACCCATTGAGGGATAAAGGGCTGTGGGGGGCTATGAAGTTCTCCAAGGTGATGGAGCTCCATGCAGCACCTTTGGGATGATGTTTGGGATCTAGAATTAACCATCCAGCACCAGCACTTCCTTGTAGCACCACTCTCAGTGTTACTCTGTGCAATGCGAGCGCTTGATTGTGTCCTCTGTCCTGGAAGTCACTTTGGATAAATGAATAAATGTAAATGTAAATGTAAATGCAGTACGTGACCTCACTCATGTGGCTGCAGTCAATTCAGAACTGTTTACAGTGGTGGTGAATGAAATCAGACGTCTGGTTCCTCTAAAAGCTCCTTCACCCATGAAATTGTGATAAAAATGCTGCATAATGTCTGAGACACTGTTTTACGAGAGTCTGGAAAAGCTTTTGGGCCTGACCTAAACCCTTTCATGGTGGAGGGGTACAAGCAGGGCGTTGTGAGGTGAAATAGTCCCCCAAAACGATTTAGTTCAGATTCACTAGATTTTACAGTCATCAATTTCCAATAAGCAAAGAAACAAACAAAACGCTTGAGAAAGAGAGAAAGAGAGACAGAGAGAAAGAGAGAAAGAGAGACAGAGAGAAAGAGAGAAAGAGAGACAGAGAGAAAGAGAGAGAGAGAGAAAGAGAGAAAGAGAGAAAAAGAGACAGAGAGAAAGAGAGTAAGAGAGAAAGAGAGACAGAGAGAAAGAGAGAAAGAGAGTAAGAGAGACAGAGAGAAAGAGAGAAAGAGAGACAGAGAGAAAGAGAGAAAGAGAGACAGAGAGAAAGAGAGAAAGAGAGTAAGAGAGACAGAGAGAAAGAGAGAAAGAGAGACAGAGAGAAAGAGAGAAAGAGAGACAGAGAGAAAGAGAGAAAGAGAGTAAGAGAGACAGAGAGAAAGAGAGAAAGAGAGACAGAG
>JBBPDA010059501.1:0-13314 GCA_037974385.1 Arnoldichthys spilopterus | reverse complement strand
CTCAGTTTTGGCTCCCAAGTGGTGGAATGAACTTCCTCTAACTGTCAGAACTGCAGAGTCCCTCACTGTCTTTAAACAACGACTAAAGACTCACCTCTTCACAGAGTACTTGGGACCACAACTACAGAACTAACAAACTTACTAACATTATGGAAAAAAATTAAAATAAATAAATAAATAAAAATTCTTTTATGTCAAGGTTTTTCATGAGCTCAGGTATAATCTAGACTGACTAGCAGCTCTTAATCCAAGCCTAAGTTTACTGGTATAGGAAGTTTTCTTTGACTAAAACATGTATGTTCATATGTAAAACAAGCAATATAATATGTGCTTTTTTGTCCAGTGTTCTTTGTTTCCATTATATTCCATTCTGTTGTATATGGACAGTGGTGGTCAGTCAGCAACCAGGACTGTTAAATCCTTTGACCCAAACTAGATTTCTATAGATTTTCTATCTGTCTAGTGGAATGTTTTTGTAAATGGTGTCAAACGCTCCTCTGAGATCAAAATGCATGAGCACAAAGACAGGCATGGCCAGAGGCCAGTAATAGATTATTTACTACCTTAAAAACATTAACCTTCTCTGTACTGTGATAAGACTGATATTGTGATTGGAATGCATTACTGAAATATAGCTCTTATGTAGGAATGTCCCCCTTAGATGCTGTAGCTTTTCACTAGAATGTAAGACATAAATGGATGGTTAGATATTTTATGTGCATGTTTATAGGTTAGGATTCTAAATCAAAGATCATTTGAAAAAAAGACTTCCTTTAGTAATTAGGAAGAGGTAGCACAAAGGTGGGCAAAGGTCTTGTACCAAGCACTAAATCATCTTTTAAAATATTCTTATTACCATTTCCCTATCTGTTAAGAAGTGGAAGATTAACAATTTGCTTATTTTGCTATTTTGGTAATGATTCCAGTTTGCATTATATCTCCATTTTGCAGAACTGCATGAACTATTGGATAAGGGTAAGTTACAATGATGCACGCATGACTGACCTGAGGACGTCCAGTCTGGACATACATATATGTCACTTATAACAACATTAGCCGGATTTTGTTTGAATTCCCTCCCTGAAAATGTGTGCTAGACTTTACCACGGCTGTTTGTCACTGTAAGGCCAGCAGGAGATCTGGCTCCATCTGGTGGCCACCCACGGTCGTTGTCGCCTGAGTATTAGTTCTCCGGGCCCCGCCCACACCTGAGGCGTGTTTGGGGCTAATCACCGGAGGGCTACTTAACATCGCCAGGAACACAGGAGGATGCGAAGACTACTCGTTCCACGTGGTAATACGAGCCATACTCTTAGGAGTTTCTTAGCCATAGTCCATAGCCATAATCCGTAGCCTTAGTCCTTAGCCATAGTTCCCTAGCCTTAGTTCTTAGCTATAGTTCCCTAGCCCTAGTTCTTAGCCATAGCGCCTAGCCATAGTATCTACTTGTGTGCGTGAATGGTTTGACCCTTGGACTGTTGATCGACTTCAAGATTGGTCTTACCTTCATGCTCCCGTCTGCCGGTGTTCAACCCTGCCTGTTTCATTGACCACGAGACTGCCTATCTGTCAATAAAACAGCCTTGAACTCTGCATTTGTGTCCAAGACTTTCTCGCTGCATTACAGTCACATCTGAAACCACTTCATTCTGATGTGAATATTGTCTGGACTAATTATCATACTTTATTATACTGTGCTCTAATGTGCATGTAAATATAGTTTACCCATTATATTTACCCAGATAAAGTTCAGAAAATAACATGATCATCCCCAGATATTTTGAAATTGCAACATGCAATATGTAAAGCAAATCTTGCAAACATATAATAAAATTATTTAAAAAATGATTTATGTTGTATGCCAGACACATTCATTCCAGTGCCTGAGTTAAATATTACAGTAGAGCATGCCCTGCAGAATTATATTGTCTATAATTGCATAATGTATGTATTATAACATCACAGATTGGGTATGGAATTAAAAGTCATGTTCTTATCTTATACTAACTCCTACTGACAGTAAAGGTGTTTTAATGAATGGGTACTCCATTTCAGTTCATTTATTTCATACCTCTTCGAAGAGCAGACAAAATAGATTGTACATTCATTGCATTCAACTTCATTGCTCAGAACGGTGGTATTGATCATTTGCAACCAACAATAATCAACAGTGATAACTCAGATAAAAAAGGCTTTTCAAGGCTAAAGCAGATTGTACTGGTACAAAGCTTTTGATTGATCTAGAAGGCTCTTTACTTAAGCTTTAATGGTTCCCTTGAATTGCTGTTCAGTAAATAGGACTTTCTCTGCTCCTGTAGCAACAACTGAAAAGGATACATCCTGTTGCTTTTGAAATGAGAAAGATCATTCCTCTTCAGAAAGCATTGTCCAAGTGGCTATTCATTTTGGGCTAAACTCTCCTTATGTGAGGAAATGTGAAAATTGTGGAGAAGCGCTGCTCGGCAAATGTTCGAAAATATTAGTAGAATACAGTATGAATTACAGTTTCAAGAGTAAAGGTTTATAAAATGATTCTTGGCTTTAAGAAAAAATGTTAATTAAAAATTCCCACCTATCTTAACTGTTGATGCATTGTCAAACTTTCAGTTGAGACCACCAAAGTAGAATTTCAGTAGTACAGGAAAATGTTATATATAATAATTAGGGGTACATTTGAAAAATGTTTCTCTTTTGAAACATAAACTGCCTTTTTAAGCTGTTCAGCAATCTAGTGCAGACATTCATGCAGAAATTAAAATATATGAATGCACACCAACTAAATTATAATAATAAAAATAAGCAATACAAAATGAAATAATAATAACAATAACAACAACAATAATAAAAAGACAATATTAATAATAATAGAAATCATTAGGCAGTATATTAACAGTTATTCATCATTACGCAATAAACAGTCTGAATAATGCAGCTATCTTTTCAAATTTACCACTGTTTTTCTGTAACATTTTTTATCATTCAAAATGAAAGAGTAAATACATCAGTAGTACATACTGTAAATGCTGATAAAGTTTCAGTCTACACAACATGTGTGTGTATATATTATATATATATATATATACCCAAACGGTGAGTGGAGGCAGTTGTGCTCTTCAACCTAGTTTAATGTTAAGCTTTTTTTTTTTACATTTGGCACTGAAATGAATAAAAACACATTGCAGCTAATCAGAATAGTGTGTAGTACCACTGTTTACTGCCAGAAGCAAATTCAATGCATGTCAGTATTTTTCCTTTACTTATTGGCAGAAGTGGGGCTCAGAGATAGCTGTGATTGGTGGAGGTGTGTCATTAGTGTGCACATGGTCAATTGGTACAGAACCTTTACGTTATATGAAGGTTCTCACAACTTTCTAAAAAAAGATCCAAAATGAAATCATTCTTTAAGGAGTCAAAAGTGGTTGTTCTATGGCATAACATTATATGATAAGAAAGCAGAGATTCAATTTAAATTAAGGTATGAAATTTAGCTATTATTATAGCTTAGGGTGGGAAAACTTCAAACACAAGGCCTGGGGCAGTTCTGGCTCTGACCAGTCTATTTAGCAGAGAAACAACAAAAGAGAGAGTTCCTCAGAGAGACAGATTATGTGTGGTAGTGCATGTCTGTGTTTGCATTTACACTTGAGTAAGTCAGGTCAGCCTTTTAGACTTTTTTTCCATCCCCTGGATAGTTCATTATGCTGAGGCCTCCTTAGCCTGCAAAATTCTCTGTCAGTGCACTAAGGCACTTCTGGCCCTGCCTGACCATTCCCAGGCTGGTTTATCACAGTAGACAAACACATCTACATCCCCCTGCCTTCAAGACTCAGCTTATATAAATGCTGAATTATTAATCAGGCCAATTTGGAAAACCATTAATATTTTATGGTACAGGGACCCCATATTTTGAGACTTCATATTGAAACAGAATCTACATGTCATGTGTAATGGAAGAAAACAGTGGGAGGGCAAGAAAGGGAGGAGAAATAGGGCGGCTGTGAGCAGGTTTGAATGATCCTGATAGAGCACAAGACCTTTTCTTCATCTCCTGGTGATATGACTGAGGAGAGCGGAATTTAGTAAGTGTGATCTTTTTTTCGTTTATGTATTGCATCCAAATGAAACAAAACCTAGTAGACTGTCCATAAAAAATATTTAAAAAGCACACATTAATGAATATTTCCCATTCAAGTGGATCATGCTGCATGACCCAATACCAAAACAACTTCCAAGTTCTGCAAAACTTCATAAAAAGTTATATTATAATGAGGAGTCAAGTTTTGATCTTTGCAAGCTGTTATTATACAACTGTCATAAAACCAACAGAATCTTGGAATCTTTTATATCTCAAGTTCAGTTTTTGCACTGTAGGTGAGAGTGAGGTTCTGATCGTCCTTAACATCAGCATTGCTGACCACGTCTTATTTCACTGTCATATCAAGAAAGGCAAAGTATATTGATACAAAATATTTCCCCCCAAAAAATCCTAATTAGTATATTTAGCAACTTTAAGATGCAACTATTGCTGACACAAGAGTTTGTATAGCACACAAACAGCCTTTATTTTCTGCATAGAAAAGCTTTGTCAATAGAAATAGACACTCTGGAGGAGCTGCACATCAGCCTAAGATCACTATGCCCAAAACCAAACGTTGATGAGGAAGGTATAAAGCCCCTCTGCAGTGAAACGGCTTCAAAAGAAGCACCACTCAAAACTTTGGGGATGAGCTGGAGGGGTGTTTGTAATTCAGAACTAATTAGCCATTATACCCTTACTGCTTACAGGAACAGATACCAGTATAATAATAATTGGCTTGCAGGAAAGTTCTAAATGCTATGCTGTAAACGTGTATTTTGGCACCCAAGCATGTAGCAAGGCACACATTTCCAGATAGCTAAACACCCTTGACTTTCTTGACCAAAGAAACACTAGGTAGCTTCAGTGATGGAGGAGCACTAAGTTGTCAGCATGTGGTTGTCTTTCAAAAGAAGATACAGCACTTTAATGTAGCCAAGTTGTTGTAGTGTGAAACTTAAATAATACAAGTGACTATGAAGTAATATAGATAAATAATGTAAAATACAATAAAATATAAGCAGTAATGATTTCTATAGACCTAGATTAACCAGATTTAGTCAAGTCAAGCAGCATTACAGAAACCGGGTCCAAGCCCCCAAAGAGCAAGCCAAAAGCGACAGAGGCAAGGAAAAGCAGAAGGAAGAAACATTGGGAGGAACTAAGGCTCAGAATGGGAACCCATCCTCCTCTGGTTGACATCAGATAGCAAAAAGAAACAAGAGAAAAGAAAAATATATATATAAATATAAAAATAATAGTTCTTAGTATAAATGGGCAGCAGCAGTTCCTTGTGTACAGGTGCCATGATGACTTTAGATCAGGTCTTTGGCAGATAGGGCTGTTCATATGGGCTCCTCAGCAGGAGTGAGTAGGTTAAAAGCTGCAAAACTTCAAACCAGTCAGTGGGTATCAGGGTGGGTCAGGCTGGTCCAGATAGCAGAATGGGGCAGGATCACTGGTATCTCAGCAGGGTATTAACCAATCTACTCACAAACAAAGCTTCCCCAAGGGTCACACATGCAGATTGATAATGTTAAAAATGAGGCTGTTCTCATGCTGTTCTCTAGCCTGGCTAAAATGATAACTGACTAAGATCATATGCCCTTTAACAACCACTGACAATGCAACCATCTAAAACAGAAGCAATAACTGCAAAAAACCTAAACAGAATAAACACAGGTAATATTACACCATGTTAATGCCTTAAGATGAACATACAGGTGTGAGTCAGAAGGCATGGAATTACAGCATTTCTTAATTAATTACTTTCTACACTTTACACAGATGCTTGCCGTTTTTTGTAAAATTATATTTTTGTGTTGTTTGTGGAAAGACATATGCATTCACATGAAACAAACTGAAATATGGCATTTCTACAATTTTAGGCATGAGTCGTAGTTACTGAATTTGATACATTGAAAAAATTGAAAAAAAAGTGAGAACAGGATTAAATTAAAGATGCAACTAAATGTGCAGATGAATGTGCAGACTTTTTTAGTTGGTCTATTAATGAGTTTTTAAAAAGGTCTCAGCGCTTTTTTTACTCAGTTGGCATTAATCCAAATTAGATGTAGATAATTCCTGAGTAAAATAAATTACTGCCTTTTAAGTTTCTAAGGCTCTTCTTCTTACACTCCATAGAAATAGGCTAAATGAGAATCAGCTGGCTGAGGATCTGAAACTAAGGACAATTAACTCAGCAGGAGAAGAATATAAATGATACCTAGATTCACTAACCAGAACCTTTAAGAAAAATAAATGCTGTAGTCTAATTTAACAAAGATCTTTGCCTCCAGTCACCAATGCTTTAGAGAGTGAAGCATTTCATTAAAACACCTTTAACACCTTGGCATCTGTTAAGCAGTAGTCATGGTCCATTACATGGAAACAGTTATCAACACTTAAAACGTTTCCTCTTACCATATTTTGACTAGCTTCTTTTGATTGCCTCTCAGTCCTGTTTGAAACAAAATGTAACCAAGCTTTTGTGGTTAATGCCTGTAGGATGTTTCTTGTTTAAAGTTGTAAGTCAACTCTAAAACTTTAACTTTTTAGCCTAAAACAGCTTCAAAATGACTGTTCATAAATAAAGCTGCATCAGTAATGTGACTGTTTCAAATGTTTTTTTTAATGTTATTATATAGTACACGTACTGTATTCCTTTATTTCCTGTTATTTTGAATCTTCATATTTCACTCACTTTTACCATCCTGCTAGCTACTAGCTTTCTAGCACAACTAGAAAGATTCATGTGGCCATAAAAGAGCCAGCTCCCACTGAGAGCTTAAGCTTCACCTCAGGGAGGAGAACCTACCAATTAAGTTAGCTGCCTTCCAGTATGTTATCTGTTCCCCAACTGACAAGCATGTATTGCCCTGGGCAAGCTTAAGGTGAAGCTTTTTAAGGTCCAGTTTGCCTGACTCCATGAAAATGCTTCATTCTTTATGTGGCTAGAGTCATTTCATGCTCATGGTATATGTCAGGCTTGACATCTTTCTCATGCACTATATTTTGTTTTAGGTTTCCTGTCATGCTGTCACGCAGAAATTTGAAGATTTTTAAACTCTCTAATAGATTTAGAGTGAACCATGTTAATCAGTCTCTCATTTCTCATAAGAAAGGGCTCAGAATCACCCCAGGTTTAGGTTTGGCCTTCTATAAGGGAGCAATTATTTGTAGTTTTGGAGGCGAGTTAGTGGGCCCAGGTCTGAAAGCACTTTCACAAACATCAGCCTCGTCTGCTCTTTGAATTATTTATAACTGTGACCTTTGAAAGAAGATTTAGACTTTGAATGGTCTTGGTATTTAACCTAAATCTTACAAGCAGTTTAACATCTTATTAATCTTATTAATTTATTAATTTAAAAAACACTAAATAATTCCCACATAAAAAGCTTCTTGAATATATAGTCCAGCCAAACATATTCCTCTATTTTACAGCTTCACATCATGTACTTGTAAAACAAGGGAAAGGTAAATGCTAAAGGCATTTTGACCATATACTGCTGTCAGTGTTTGCAAATTCCTAATATAATGAGTTTTCCAGTTGTAGCCTGCTTTGTTTAAATTTTTTTTAGTGTAAGGAATGGCATCTTAGCCCCGACCCCACAGCTAAGCCGAGTCGTGCCCAGCTGTGGGTTATTATCAATGTGTTTAAAGGTCTCCGTGTGCCACTCTTCCGGGTTGGTCTTTGTCTGTCTGTATGTCTATCGGTTTGACACTGTCATGGTCGTGTATGTTAGTCCTAGCCCTTAGTCTTGTCTCGCTCCTAAGTTCTGTCTGTAAAATAAACACTTTATCAGCCCAAGTCCTGCCTGCGTGTGCTGCCATACACGCACGATCTTTACAGAAAGACCGACGCAAAAATGGCAGCAGCGGCAGGACAAATTTATGAGCTGGGTGTAAGTATGGTCGACGGCTGGCCTTGCCGTGGGGGCAGTGGATCCTGGGTCAGTTGAAGCTGGCTTGGGATCTTACCAGCAATGGGAGGCTGGAGGGGCTGATATCAATGGTGCACGCCTTCTTGGACAATGGGGAGCAATCCCTCCAGGAGGAGGAAATTCCTGGGGGGTGGAGGTGGGGGTGGCGAAAGGGGCTTCGGGTCTACTAAGGAGAGTGGACCGGAGTTGGCCGAGGCCGTTGGTGGATCTTCCACCGTGCCCAGGTGCAGAAAGTGCAAGAAGGGGCATGGTGAGAGGACTGCCGGTGGCGAATCATCCGGGAAGGTCCCAAGCAAAGAGTGTCCAGCTCTGTGCGCCAGCAAGGTTGTCCCAACTAGCAGCCCGCTCGCCCCGGCCGCTCGGGCCCGCAGCAAGTCAGTCGCCACCCCAGAAAGCAGTGTGGAGACCCCTTCGGAATCCGCGCCTCGAAGGGCGTGTGTAACGAGGGAAGCCTCTAAACAAACAAGTAGAGGGGCTCCGGTGGCATAGGTGGCATAGGGAAGCTTGGCTGGTGAGCAGAGGTGGGTCACTTCGAGGTGCCCACCTGCCACGTTGCTGCAGGAGGCGCCAGAGCCTTTCCCCAGCAGGATCGTGGTGCCGCCATGTGCCGCCGAGATGGAGCTGCCGTGTGCCGCCGACAAGGAGCTGCCATTCACCACAGATAGGGAGCCGGGACCGCTGCGTTCTGTCCTCCCCCCCGGAAGTCACCACTGGCACCTAGGGCCCAGAAGGAGAGGAGGACCCAGTGGAACGTCAGGGAGCGTCCCGTTGAGAGGGGGGCACTAAGGACCCAGCCCGCCTGTCGTAGCTACTTCTGGGTTACCGAAGCTGATGCTGGACAACAACCCTGCCTCTTCCGGGTCACCATGGCCGATGCGAGGAGGTTGCTGCCGGGGAGAACCGCAGTCTCCGGGACTATCACTACGCAATACCGGAGACTGCACAAAGAGCGTCGCGGAAGCAGCCCAGCTTCCATGGGACGTTGTTTTCATGGCCCGGGCTACCGTTTACACAGCCCGGGCCATCACCGTTTTTGTCCCTGTGGATTTTGCACCCCCTGTTGTGGACTTTATTTTTCCCCTGGTTTTCCATAATGTGTTGTGTGGCATGTTTGTAGAATCACAATCAGGTTTTCATAGTGTGTCTCGTGTTTTTTATGTACTTTTAGCTATGTATGTTTGTTTCTGACATGTATTGAGGCATATAAATTTGTAAGTATT
Source organism: Arnoldichthys spilopterus (assembly GCA_037974385.1). Lineage (NCBI taxonomy): Eukaryota > Metazoa > Chordata > Actinopteri > Characiformes > Lepidarchidae > Arnoldichthys > Arnoldichthys spilopterus. Next base: position 4,075 of record JBBPDA010059501.1, on the reverse strand, counting down.
GCCTCCAGAGTCCACCTAAATACTCACGGTGAAACAGGACTTATAAGGCCTACTCCCAAATGCAGTTCACCATCAATATATATAAATATTTATAATATAATAATATATTTATAATATAATAATATAATAATTATTCTCTATTAATCCCTGAGGGGAAATTATTCTCTGCATTTTATTAATCTAAAGTAGTGAGACACACCAGTAGCAGTGGCCAGCCACAGTCATGGTGCCCAGAGAGCTGTAAACTCAAATTTATTTGGTCTGTATATAATGTTAAGGGTGTGTATATATTGTTTAAACTGTTTATACTATATATTGATAGATTTATTGTTTGGTGTTAGTTTTCTATTTATTATTATATGTTTTTTATCTGCTTACATTTTATAATTCATATTCTTTTTCTTTTATAATATTTCTTTACTTCTTAATTCCTTTTTAACTGTATTATTTAAAAAAAAATTACACAGTTTCAAGATTGATCAGGGTACATTTGACTACATGTTGTACCTCTATAACTACGCATGTGACAAATAAACTTCTTGAATCTTTAAATGTTCGTCAGTGTTGTGTGAGGGGTGAGAAAGAGGCGCTGACAAAGGTGGGATTAAACCTGAGCCCATGAGGATTTTAAACCAGTGAGTGATAATGCAGTACCAGGACTACCATCTTTTTCACAGGCACAAGCTAATGTTGTTGATGTTAATGAACCTGAGACAAATTTAAAAGCTAGCATTATTCGTAGTGCTAACGCTAACATAATGCCAGGATGTTAAACTAAGACTCGCTTAACACCTAAACCAGAGAGCACAAGCCTAACAAAACCGGTGTTCTGAAAATGCTTTCCTACCCATGGAAATGTCCTACCAAAGTTAACTGCGCATGTGCACACCAAATCGTTTGACGTTATTATATGTGAACTTGCCTGATGACCAGTATAATACATTTTTCAATGTCCTCATGCGCAAGTGCACATTTCTGATTAAATGCAGTCTGAATGCACACTAGCGTTGAAGTTTAGAATAGTATTCGTTATTTTCTTTTATTATATTAACTCATAACGGCTGCAATATCTACAGTTTGCAAAAGGATGCATGTATATGTTATCATAATCGCTGTTCAATTGTTTTTGTAATAAATATTGTGATAAATTACAATATTTTCTCTAGTTTATTGCTACTGGTAGGGAAAAAAAAATTAGGTAGGAAAAAATATCAGAACACCTGGCTACAGAGGCCTTGCAGTGACCGAGTCGGGCAGACAGTAATGTGGAGGATTATTACATAACTCACCCTGCTCACTTGGGAAAGATCAACAATTCAGTCCAAGCAAAGATTCTGAATACACATAAAACATCAGAAATTTTTTTTTTTCTCTGAATTTCACTTCCAATGCAAGCTTGTAAATAGTGAGTACATCTCGAGATAACGGCTTCTGTATTCCATATCCATCAGATCTGTGTTTTGTTTGCTGCATTTTCAGTAAAAGTAACGATCATGTTTTGAACACTGGAAACAGAAAGTACGGGTCTAAAGTCATTTGAGAGTGGTGTGGTTGAGAAACTGGATTTCTGTGATTTAATAAAGTAGTTTGCTGCAAAGAAATACATAAAAGTACAATTTTCAAAAGCATCAGTCTTTGCTAATATATAGTATGGCTTAAGTGGTGTGTTTTGACTGTTCTGGTACAGTTCTACTGCTCATTGCTTTGAAAGCATGGTTACCGATGATCTGGTCACTTGGTCATTTTCAGTAACAGCCTCACAGCACTGAAATGGTGTATAATGTGCCTTTCATACGGCTTTAAAAAGATTGTTGCAATGTTGTCTGTTTTCTGGATCGCTATTATACTGTCTGTATAGCAATAGCTAGGTAAAGATTTAGGCTTTTGATAAAGAAGAGACTTTGTCTCTCATAAGTGATGTTGGCGAGTATCGACGTGTCTTCAAGGAGAGGTCAGAATTACACCGTAAAGTATTTTTAAAAGTTTTATTTAACAGAGAGAGAGAGATGTCTTATCTGGAGACAGGGTCCCCCAAAGATTTGGGATCCCAAATCAGAGACAGGCAAAGGAAGCAGGCAGGGTCACAGGGCCTCAGAACATTGAAGTCCCCTGACTCTACACTGACAAAAATCACAAAAGACAAACATTTATAGCAGGTAGCAAAAGTGTATGTGTCCTTATGGATGGAACCAGTTTCAGCCAGTTGTGACCTCAGTACCCAAAAAGTCTGGGTTCTGACGGAGTGTCCTTAATAGGAGATTAACGCAGAACTCAAAGTTATGAGTGTTAAGTTAATCACTGTATGTGTGTGCGTAAACCATTTCAGCCAGCTTGTGCGTCAGAGGGCCTTATAGGCGTCCGACAGTCTGACCTTGATTGGTGATTAAGCGCAGAAGGGACGTGTAATCTGAAATCATCTCAGTTTGTGAGGGGTCAAAAGATTCCTAGAGTTTAAGGGACCTTGGGCCGGAGTGAATTCAGGCCGAATACAACATAAGCTAACAGATTGTGTAGTAGTCATTAATATATAAACTACTCTGTGACTCAGAGCCATGAAACTTGATGTGTAAAACACTTGCAACATTTTGTGTAGTCAAAATATTTTTGCATAGGTTGGGCCTGGAAAATGCATTTGCCCAGGGGACCCCACCTTCCCTAATCCAGCCCTGGCTGTGGGTGTTCCTGCCAGTTCGGGGAATTGAACCAGCGACCCTTCAGTCACAAATCCCCTTCTCCCTTCACAAAAAAATTCTTTTGTTTTTTTTTAATTGGCTTTAATAATTAATTGTTTAGGGTCCCAAAGATCCCTAGATACAAATGAAAAATATAAATAATTATTACAAAAACAAACAAACAAAAAAAAGCTTAGAGCTTGAAAATCAAATGCTGAACCTACAAAAAGAATTATATGCAAACAGATAAATTGCAAAGAAAAGCCTGATACAACTAAAATTGCCCTTGAAACCCTCCTTACACTAGAAGCTGAAAAGTCACTACTCTTCTGTAAACAACAAATGTATGTAATATGGAAATAAAAAAAGCAAACATGTTGTGAATTTAGTACATGAAAGAATCTAACCACAGACTATTTCAGTGTATCTGCAGAAGAAAAAGAGTTGATGGATAACTCCTGGACCTGATGGCCTAAAGGCAGAGTTAAAAATAGAATTAAAACAGAACCACTGCTTGTTGGATTGGCCTATCTTTTGAAGAGAGCACACATCCTGGCTCAACAATGGAGGTCTGTATTTTCTTTCCTTGAGATCAGCAGACTAGGTTAATACAATAACCTAACTCATGAAATAACATAAGGTAAAAAGTATGTACTTGTTTATATCATTACATGCAGAAAATAACATTTGACAGGATAGAATGGCCCTACTTATTTCATGTCTTTGCTAATTCTCAAATTAGTGGTAAGGTCTTTAAAGTAATAAAGGTATTTTAATGTCACTCCAAATGTTTGGTAGAGGACTGGAAAGCGAATTTTGAATTTTTTCACTTGGATGAAAAAACTGCACAAGGCTGTCCCCATTACCTTTAATTATTTGCCCAGGCAATAGAGCCACTGACAGAGGCCATTAATACAGACACTGCTTTTGGGGGGATTCAAGTAGGGGTGAAGCACCACAGGATAACACATTTTATGCTAAAGGCATACTACTTGATTTAAGCAGTACTGGCAGGTCTATTAGCCAATATATTGAGCCTATTTTCATGTTCTCTACATTCTCTGGATATGAGATTAACTGCTCAAAAAGTCCAATGTAGCCTAAGCACCATACTTGCCACACATGCCACCAAAGAAAATAACTCCATCCCACACTGTGGGACAACAATGCTCATAAAGGCTTCAGCCCAGCTGATACACATTGGGCCCAATATGGCACAGCCACGAAGACAGGGCTCTCAACCGCACCCTACTGGCCTTTCTGGGTTTTAGCCCCTACAATGGCTACCCCTTTTTGATGATCTGCAGCAGGATTTATTACACACGGGGACAAAATTGTTGGTACCCTTCAGTCAATGAAAGAAAAACTCACAATGGTCACAGAAATAACTTTAATCTGACAAA
>JBBPDA010059471.1:1185-13315 GCA_037974385.1 Arnoldichthys spilopterus | reverse complement strand
TCAGCTGGGATTGGCTCCAGCTTCCCCGTGACCCGGAAACGGAAGAAGCGGTTGGAAAATGGATGGATGGATGGAAGTCTTGAAAAGGGGAGATGTTCGTGAAAAAGAGGACGTCTGGTCAACCTATATCTAAAAACTATTACTTACCTGGGATTTGCTCATAACCTTGTTCACCTGCATAATATTAAGTAGGTTCCTTCTCATGCTGCTGATGCTGATAAACCCTGGAAGCCCATGACTTTTGCCTAATCACCAGTTGTTCTTTCTTGAATCACTTTTGGTAGGTACTAACTACATTTCACCTGGAATACTCCACAAGACCTGCCATGTTGTAGATGGTGTCGTTTAACCATCACAATAATCCTTGTCAAAGTGGCAAAAAACCAAAATGTTCACCCAGCGCATCAACTTCAAGATCTGACTGTTCATTTGCTGCCCAATATAACCAACCCCCCTGAAAGGCTTCATTGAAATAAAATGACTAGATGGTCAATGTTATTCCATTTACATGTCATTGGTGTTAATGTTATGGCTGAGATGTATATGCTAACTGTCAGCATGTTAAATGGAAGAAGGGTCATGAGTTTTGTGGGTAGTGGTGGTTTTGTGGGTTCCTAGTGGTTAGAAAATTGACCTTGGGACCTGAAGGTCGCAGGTTCAAGTCCTGGCCCACGCTCTACTGAGGTACCCTTGAGCAAGGTACCATCCTGCTACAGTGCTCCCCGGCACTGTTGATAGCTGCTGCTGCTGTAATGGGTTAAATGCAGAGGTCACATTTCGTTGTGGTGCTTGAGTGTGTTCAAAATGACAAATATTCACTTTCACTTCACTTGTGGAGTACACTTAATAGGAGGGAAAGGTCAAACTCGGACCACTCAAAACAGACCACTGCAGAGATTGTTTGCAACCAGACCGAGACCACCTTCTCTAAATGGTCTTAATGTGGGTGTTTTGGTCCACACCTATAGGTGAATGCCTGCCCAAACCAACCCAACCAAGGGGTCTAATGCACCACGGTTCAGTTCAAGAGGATTAAAGGCTGTAGGTGTGAAAACACCCTAAAGGATAACAGAAACCATGTACGCGACACAGTTTGTGGCAAGGGTGTGATAATTCCGACATGCAGTGTTACACCATGCCGACTTCAAACCCCAGACCAGTCTTGGAGAACCCCCTTGCCCTGCACTTTTTGGTGTTAACACACCCACTTTAACTCAAGAACAGCTGGATAATGGGTTGATTAGTTGGATCAGGTGTGTTGAAAGCAGGGCTAACACAGGGGGTAGTCCAGGACCAGTTTAAGACCCACTCTGATTTTTCATCTAACTGTCGATTCAAAGGTCAGACCCAGAGTGCAGATGCAGTGAGTTGGAACCCAAAGCTGCTTGCCTAAAAACACAGCAACTCGTAGCAGAAGAGCAGAGTCTGAACTTGGCCTCCACTCCTCCACCACAACTACATACCGTCTTACTTGTGATTAAACGCTTAGGACAGAAAATTGAGGAGTATGCGTTTTCGAAGGATATAAACGTCTTGTGTATATTTATAAGTACATGCGGAGCGGGATTCAGAATCATCTCAGTTTGCCAGAGAACAGGCCTGTGAACTTATAGTGAAGAACTATGGCTCGGAAAACAATTTGTGCAAAAACTGAGATTTGCACACAACTTTGTGACTTCATCAAGGATGTTGACCAGCTAAACAAGTCTTAAACCACAGTTTATATGCAAATACACAGATCAGCCATAAGACTAACACCACTGACAGATAAAGTGAATTACATTGACTAACTAGTCACTTCATTACAATGACACCTGTCAGAGAGTTGGGTTAAATTAGGCAGCAAGCAAACAGTCAGTTCTTGAAGTTGATGCGCTTGAATAGCAGTGACCAATAACAGCAGGGAAGATTCAGACTCTGACCAGTAACAACTAGGAAGATTTGGAATCTTCCCAGTCACAACAAGGCAGATTCAGATTCTGACAAATCACAGCAGGGAAGATTCAGTTTGTGACCAATCACAGCAGGGAACTTCCAGATTCTGACCAGTTACAGGAGGGAAATTTCAGATTGCGGCCAATCACAGCAGGGAACTTCCAGATTCGGACCAGTTACAGGAGGGAAATTTCAGATTGCGGCCAATCACAGCAGGGAAGATCGGCGCTTTATCATTCAGAATAAAACAAACAAAAACATAATTAAAATAAAACAGAAAAACAACACTAAAACAAAGTCTACAAAAGCCTGTCACAAACTCTAAAATATCGCTGTCAAAAACCTAAACCTTCTTTATTGTTTGGCCCTCGAAGGAATGCGCAGTGTGTATTTTTTTCCCACCCATATTCCACTAAGCCACGCCCCTCCTGCGCTACGACTGCTTACCACTTCACACTCACGCACAGAGTCGATGGGCGGCTCTTAGGACCGCGAGTTGTTCTTGAACGGCGAGTTGCTTCGTGACGTTGGAAGCCGTACTAACCAATCCCAGCGCAGCAGGGGCAGGGCTGACCGCAATACGGGTGGGAGTGGGAAAAAAGGGCTCCAGCGTGCGGAATGCGGCGGGCTGCTGCTGCTGCTGCTGTTGCTGCGAAGAAAAAAAATAATAAAAATTCCAGCAAACATTTACCGCACTGCCGAGAACTTTTCCACACAAAGCCGCTCATCGCGGCCACTCGGGACTTAGCGGCGCTCCTTCGTAGGCCCAGGTGAGTGCGAAAAGTTACGTTTATCGGCGGAGTCGAAGTTGCTTGTGTTTTTAAGCGCGGACGGCAGAAGCCGGCTGCCTCGCCGAGGAAGAGCGTCCTTCCATCGGCCATGACCGGACAGAGTGTCCGCTCCCTCGCCCGGGCTGGGACACGTATACCTCGACCTGTTTCACCGCTGCCGATGAAGCCGCCGTGCTAAAATCTTCCTTATATCACCGCGTTTAGTCATTTTAGTCTCTTTAAAGGCAAGAAAAGCCTTTCTCATGCTGCTTTTCCACATCCTGCAGACCAGCGTCAGCGAGCTTTAGGTCAAGTTTACATTTACAGCTTTTACAGCCGGTGTTGTTTTTATACATGTAAACACACCCCCTTTATTTAACTTGGCAAGTATTAAAACATGGATTTGACCCACTTTTCTCATGGCTGGGCCACACGCACCAGAGGGGGGGTGGTGGTGGTGGTGGTGGTGGTGGGGGATCGTGTTTGTCTTGGGAATATTTGAGGTTTTTTTGGAACAGGAAAAGTCACCCTGCTTCTTGGAGAACAATGAGGCTGATCCTGAGTTCTGGGAGTGTAAGCACTTTTCAGGAGGAGACAAGCTTGCTCAACACCTTTAACACCTCGGATTCCTCATCCAAACCCGTTTTTGAGGCCTGAGGGAGAAGAGAGCGAGATAGAACAAAATCCAGGACTCTTATGTCTCAGCTCGATCCGCTGGCCATGTTGACAGCCAGGGTTTGAGGTGTCCACTGCGGTGATGACAGGCCCTGTCGTGATGCAGCTTGGTCTGTCGAGTTTGGCCAAAATACGAAGCTGCTGGACCTTGACGCACGGGCCCGCAGATCTGGGAGTTAAAGTGCTTCTCGAATCACGTAGGTCAGTTTTGGATCTGCACGTGTTTGTTTGAAGGTGGACGGGGGATGATTTTGCGGCCATACAGTTGTGCTTCGGGTCGATTTTTATCAGTCTGAGCGCACCCTTTTGGCAGCGAAGGTGGTTCTGTGGAGCAGGGCCTTAGAAGAACCGCTGTTGTTTGGATCTACATCTATAAAGCTTATGGAACCCCCCACATAGTATGAACTGGTTCTAAGCAGGGGTCTGACGTTGGCGTGTTGTCATTTCATCTCTGAATGGAGAAAAATGAACAGATTTTATTTGTTGCCGCTATATTGTTAGTTTTATGTTGTCCTCTCAGCATTTTCTCCATTTTTTGACTTGTTGACTTTTGGCCCTGAAAACAGTTAAACACGGCTGTGTCCCAAACCACACACTTCTATACTTTCCATGCTGAATTACTCCGTGCATTTCTAGTGGATGTACACTGTTTTTGCACACTATTTAATGTAGTGGTGTGCGGTTTGGGACACAGACTCTATCACCTCCTCGCTACCTCAGCTCAATTTAACTTCTTTTCTTGTTCTGTTGTTTTACGTGTGACCGTGGCGTCAGCTTCTTGTAATTGGTCCCAAACCAAATACACTGCAAAGAAACCAAACCAAGGTTCAGTTGATCTGGATCGAGACCACCAATTTTGGGTGGACCAAAATTTGGTTCTGGACTATGGCCTGAGGCAGAAGGTCTAGATGTAAAAAGGTAGGTGGGAAAGCATCCTTAGGAACCGTTCTTCCTTTGTTTTAATGTATTTTATTTCATTTATATCCTCTAGATAATGACAGCTAGGTCAAAAGAGTAGACCTGCGCTGTTTTAGAGTGTCGATCTCTTCGTAAACTGCAGGTGAACTGCACTCGTGACTGATCTGGGGTCAGCACCTTTATTTTGAAAAGTCTGTAAAAATAAGGGTCCCAGAATTGGATAGGAACGCTTGTTGGTGAACCATGTGGTGGCAAAACGCACTTAAGAGTAATGGAGGGACACTGAGATCTTACACTACCTCATGCAGTCTGAGGCGGTGGAACATGGAGCATGTGTGACGGGCAATTCTGACACAAAATAGGATATGAAACCTATGTCTTGCTGGCTAGGCCAGCTAGGCAGTTTTCGTGGTTTTACAGTTCAGGCAGAAAACCAGACATGACAGGAAAAAGTTCAGACATGCTTCATAGAACTTTCTGGGTCTGAATAAGATGATAGAGCTTTCTGTAAATACAGACTGTTCTTTAGCTGAAAGAAGGAGGCTGCTACAGATGAGTCATTGCCATATTTGTATGTAGATTGTTTTACCATAAAAAATTTATATATATATATAATATTCCCTGTAAAAGATATAATTTCCCATCATAAAAGAAGTTATTTTCCCATCACAACCAGTATACTCAGTCGGATGTACCAGTCCAACTTTACCTTTGCCAGTACTAATTCTATGGTATAGGCCAATGCAGAGTATAGTGTCAAAAATGGACTGGTGGCCTAGTGGTTAGGACACTGGCCTTGGGACATGAAGGTTGCAGGTTCAAGTCCCGGCGCAGACACTACTGAGGTACCCTTGAGCAGGGTACTGTCCCACTGCACTGCTCCACGTCTTGGAAGTTGCTTTGGACAAGCGTCAGCCAAATGAATAAATGTAAATTTAATATATAAAACTGACTTAAACATTTTGAGGTGATTTAATGTCTAAGACTAAGTTAAGAGAACAGAATCTTTGTCTTACTTTCTGTTCACTTTTTATTTGAAGGTTGCTAAACCCAGTTACTACCTTTTTTTAAATTTAAACACTTGTTTTTAGTAATGTAACCATCTAATACCAGAGCTATGGTACTGTAAATATACAGTGGAGGCTTATGTACCATGAGACAAATGACAACTTAGTTTTCTAGAGCACTCATAGACTCTTACTGTTACAGACGTTGTCCTCGCTGTGGATCAGTTACATTTGACCATATTAGAGCCTTTTATATCCAATCCCATTTTACTATGATGATATCGGTGCCTATACTGATTTGGAATATTGTATCACTACTTAATATCAAATGTTATTGAGATCATATTAATACCTGAAGGTATTTGCTTTAAAAAAAAAACCCCATAGAATCAGAGAAGAGGCGTTTCTGCTGGAGGACCACAACTAACGGCTATTTTTGTAATAGCTATAGTTAATATTTTATTATGTTATTGCTGACCCTGATATTTAGAACCATATTGCCCTTTACACTTCCTGTAATGTGCTACAGTCTGTCAGAATTACCGTATGAATCATATGAGCATTATAGACCACTTTTTAATGGTGATCGTGTCCATATCGCCCTCTACACTTCCTGAAATGTATTACAGTTTGTCAGATTGACCACATGGATTATATGAGCATTATAGAGCATTAGAGAGGACGTTTTAATGGTAATGGTCCATCTTGCCCTCTACACTTCCTGTTGACGCCATCAGTGACTAATCGATATTGTCGACTAATTTCACTCGTATTCTAGAGGACAGTCATGGTGTGCTGTCTGTCTGAGGCACAGTGACTGTGTAGTGCTTTAGACAGTCTGTGTGCACACACCCACAGTGTCTGTTAGAGGACATCCTGTACTGCCTCTCTGTGTGTGTTTAAGCTGGAGGGAGAGATCGAGTGTGACTGCTCTTCAGCATGCTTTCTTAGTGAGAATCCTTATCAAGAGTGTGTGCTGTGTTTTGAGGAGATGTGCAGGTAGATGCTGTGTTGTAAAGGTGTATGTCTGTGAGGTTGGGGGGCCAAAAGAGCCTGGGATTGTTTTCCATGTAAAGTTGTATGTGAAGAACACTGTAAACAAAAGGAAATCCTGATCAGTAACGTGAAGCAGAACTGTTTTTAACCCACTCACTGTTTACACTGAAGCAGATTTGAGACACTGACCATATTCAGGCCTCTAAACAGAAAGGTCAGTATGTGTTTGGGTCTCCTCCCTTTCACTGAAGTGTGTATTTGGACGACTCTCAGGATTTGATCTGCTCATCCAAAGCTTCTGCACTAACTTGTGGAGTCACAAGAGGCAACACCAGAAAAACTCTGAAATTTAGGCAAATATTTGAAACCATCTGCTTCTGGAATGTAGATATTAAATGTAATAGAGATTTATACCACAGCACGTAGCACTGTAAATCATCAGGCTTGCTTATGTGGTTTCTGACACTGTAAGAAACACTGGCAACTCTAAACATGGACTGAAGTACATGAGAAGCTTAAATAATTAAGTGGTTAATACATCCAAGTCATTCAAAGCAGGTCTGGTGTGAAACACTCCAGAATTTACATGTGAGAACTGAACTCAACAGTGAACAGTGAGAATTGTTCACATTGGTGGTGAATAGAACCAGATGGCTGGTTCCTCTAAAATCTCACTCACAGACAGTTCGTACATGAAATGGTTATGAAGATGCTCCCTGATGCCTGAGACATTGTTCTGCCAGAGTTTGGAGAAGCTTTTGGACATAAAACTAAACCCATTAGTGGTGGAGGGATACAGGAAGGGCATTGTGAGGCAAAGAGCCCCCAAAGTGATTTAGTTCAGATTCACTATTTTACCATCATCACCGTTCTATATACACACTCAGACACATGTAGCTTCACTGGAGGGAGTAAAATGGCTTTTTGTGTTTGGTACATGACGTCTGGTTCCATTTACCACCACTGTAAAGAAACTTCAGAAATTTCACACCAAACCCACTCTGAATGACTGTTTAGCAACACAACATTTTGAAAGTGCAATGAAGTTATCCTTGAAAAGGTATTTGAGGTGACTTAAACTTCGAATGCACTGTGGTTGAGGCGAGTGTGTGATGATGCGGTTAGCGTCGAGCTAAATGGTGGGGTGTAAGCTTCCAAACGTGTCTCGGCTGATCTAGTTTATATCTTGCAGTTTAGTGTAATGTTCTTTAGAGTGTGTGCGTGTGTGTGCGTGTGTGCGCGTGTGCATATAAATGGCTTTTTGCTGGTTCAGTCAGGCCCAGCATGTAGCTCCGACATGCACACACACGTGCTGGAGCTGCTAACTTTGCAGTGTAACTGGAAAACCATCAGCGGCTCAGCCTTGAAGTCAGGAGCAGGTCAAGGCAGGTCTCTTTCTTCTTCTCCTTCCTCAGATCCTTCTTCTTCTTTTTTCTTTCTTTCCTTCTCTCTTTCTCTCTCTCTCCCTGCCTCTCTTTTATGGTTCCCAGCTGGCTGATTAACCTAGCATAACTGCGGTTGAGGCTACTGCCGCAGCTAGAGGCCTGTTCGCTTCTGCCCAACATTTCACCTGCTCTGTTAACCACCAAAACACAGGATCATCCCCAACCTTTCGGGGGGAGGGGTGGGGGGTCCTCAACAAGGCTAATGTTGCTAACACCAGAAGTCAGTAATCACCCAAATCCTTCCTGTAAATACATCCATAAACTTCTCTCAACCTGCTCAAATCACATCCAGCTCTTCATTACAGTGGAGCAGACATGTGTGTGTGGTTTAGGACACAGTATGACTTACTGCGAGCTATAAAATGAACTGAACTGCAGTGCTACTGGGAGTCGTGTGTAAAGTATCATATCGGTATCGGCTAATATTTGCTTGAAAAATATGTGCTGTATTGGATATTTTTAGAATTAAGCGAAATTTTAACAATGTATCACACTCTGGAAGAGCAGAATGTTTGTGTCTATGCTAAATGCTTTTGTTTCTCTTATATTTTAGCATATAGCATAGCATATATTTCTAACACCCGTTGGTCCTCCAGTTCTCCTGCTTCTGAGGCGGTTTGGGAAAACCGACCCTTATGTGTAAGAAGGCCATCCACAGCTTTCAGCTACACGCTAAAGTTTAGTTCATGTTTATAGCTAACAGTGAATCATAAAGTGTTCTAAACCACATCTACAAGTGTTCCACCTTAATAAAGAGCAAGATGCGTTTTGAGTGCTTCAGCAATGTTTTGCGGTTGTATTTATAGAAAAGATCTGAGTGACTATTGACTTCTTAGCAACGTTAGCCTCCTAGCTTTAGTTATACACTAAAGAAGCCAGTCATGGTCCTAGCTGACTGACCACATCTGGGGTCAGTGGGACACTGACTGTCTGATTTTTATTCCAGCCTAGAGTGAGGAGTGTTCAGTGAGAACATTCATCTTTTCTCCTGTTGGACAGATTGCATGGTTTTATGGTGTGTGTCTCTTTGTTTGTCCTCTGCTTTTGTCTTGATAACAGTTACCAGCACACTGTCATCACATCAGCGTCTGGCGGTCAAAGTTTACCACCTGAAGAGGCTTTAATGTTGATTATCCAGCAGTGACCTTTGTATGCTTGACTGTGTGTGCATGTGTGTGTGCGTATGTGCAATCAGCCGTAACAATAACACCACTTACCGGTGAAGTGAATAATATTGATTATATAGTTATTTCATTACAATGGCACTTGTCAGGGGGTGGTATATATTAGGTAGCAAGTGAACATTCTGTTCTTGAAGTTAACATGCTGGAAGCAGTAAAATGGGCAAGCATACGGATCTGAGCTACTTTAACAAGGGCCTTGCTGTGTTGGCTAGACGACTGAGTCAGTCTTGTGATAGTTTCAGACAACTGGTGCACTGGCGACAGGCTGGCGGGTGCCCAAGGCTCACTGATGCACATGGGAGTGAAGGTGCCCGTCTGGTCTGATCCCACAGACGAGCTACTGTGGTTTAAAATGTTAAAGCTCACTGATAGAAAGAAAGGGGTAAGAACACACAGCGCACACAGTCAGAGCTGTTTCGGCGGCATGTGAAGCCTGGTCGTGTTAATGGGTGATTGGTGTATGAGAGCGAGTCTGTGTTCAGGACAAGTGTGTAAACAAACTACACTAGTTTCACCACCTAATTCTGGATTAGAGCACAAACTGACCGGACATTAAGTTTTGCGTGTGGTGGTGTGTGTCCATTATGGCTTGATGATATGAAAAAATAGCAATATTACTATAATACTTCTGCTGATTATTACTACTGTGATGCATTTCAGTATACTAAAAGCCCATATCACTTTTCTGGAATTAAAAAGGCCTGAGAACTGTGAATATTGTCAATAAAGAGTTTTTGTGATGTCAAAAACGCCAATCTACAGCAGCTTAGCCCCGCTCATTAATGCTAAAGGTCTAAGGACTGTTTCAGCCCTGTGCTACGAGCGGCAGTACACCGCGGCCAATCAGAAGAGAGATCATTTAAATATATCACTCCTGATGGCACATTAACGAAAGCGGCCTGTTTGACCATAAGGGATGAACACAGAATGGAAAATGGCAGTGTAAGAATGAATTATGATGAATTATGAATGATAATTGTTGTAAACGACCCGACACAAATGTGGAAAAATGAAACGGAAGAAAAATGTAAAAAAAAAAAAAAACACCTTCAAAACACCTTTGTTAGAAGTGAATTGCTCGATTCATCAAAACACCCAGTAACTGTCACCTGGAGCTGTGATTGGTCACCCTTTCAGAAACGTTGTGATTATATTACAACCATTAACACCGTATATTGTGCACCCCATGTGTGAGCAGTCCCGCCCCTTCAGTCTTCGGCAGCTTAGCCCCGCCCATTCACATTATTGTAAAGAGTGTTTCAGTCCAGGCCACCTTCTGAATGCAGGGCTTAACAGCACAGTAACGGAAACAGCCTGTTTAGGGGATAAAGAGAGGCTATAGAACCCACAGAACCCTTAAAAATGGAGCTCAGGGGGGGGGGGGGGGGGAATAAAGAAAATTTGGGACATGGGCTCTTTAATCGGTGCTGTGTGGCTTGCATTGATTTGGCGTGCTGGTGTCTGCTGTTCTTGGTCAAAGCCACGGCTAATGCTAATGGGTGTCCAGTTCCATCAGTCTCCGCATCAGAGGATTACAGAGGCTAAAGGAATGGTCTGAGGGATTAATGGGAAAATTGCAGTTTCACCCCCTCCACTCCCTCATGTTCTCACGATCTCTCTCTCTCTCTCTCTCTCTCTCTCTCTCGTTCTCTGAGTTCAGTTCAGTTCAACTGGGCTTTATAGGTATGAATTTAACAAGATCCACTGTTGCCAAAGCAGTTACAGTAAACATGTAAACAAAAACAATCAATAATCAGTAATCGTGTAAATGATTGGAATTACTGCTGTTCCCTCTCTCTCTCTCTTTCATCCCTTTCCCTCTCCCACTCTTCACCCAACCCCCCCCCCCTCCCCGGCTGCATGATTTTAAGGCAAGTGTGTGATGGCTTGGGGTGATTAGCACCATGCTAACTGGTAAGAAAAGCTTCCAGTACTTTAGCTACGTTAGCCTCATAGCTCCAGCGCTAAATCAAAGCAACTGTCAGAACCTGAGCATGGCCGTGGTAGTGGTTGTGGGTGGCTGACGGAGTTTTAGGATCCCATAGAGGGCTCCAGCAGCAGGACGGACAGTTGGTCTGCAGCAATTTAGCCACACCCCTTTAGACTGAAGGTATAAGGAGTGTTTTTGAATGAGGCAGCCAGTCAGAACAGAGCGGATTTCCATATAGCAGCTTTAAAGGCATTACCTCTTTCATTCGAATGGGATAAAGAGTGTAAACTTTTGAAAAGAAATATTTCGTAGAGATGCACCGATGTGAAGTTCGTAAACCAATGCCAGTATCTGAAAAAATTTGTATACATCTGCTGATGCCGATTCCGATGCCTATACGTTTTTAAAACACAGAAACTGGGACGAAGCAGGATTAAAAAAAACTCAGCATAACATAAACATCTGTCTGATGCAGTTTAAGGAAATTTCCATTGATAATGATTTGATTCTGATATCATTGTGCATCCCTAATATTTTAGAACACAAACTGACACAAAGGGAGAAGAAATTAACAGAAGAAAACCAAATGATACGAGCCCTTTAATATCAGTTAGTCAGTCGCACAGGCTGGTTAGGAGTACACACGTTTGATAGCCAGTATATTCTTATTCCTATGAAGATGCCTTTGATTTAAATGTATAATTGCTGACAGAATGCAGAACTGCTAAAGCGTGTGGAGTATATTTACATCCTGCCTACACACTCCTCCTCCTGTAGCGGTGAAGACTGTGAGAAAGCCTCCTTCACTCTCACTCTGGGTAGAAAACGTTTCCTTGAAAACAGATTTTGGAAGAGTGGAGCAGTTTTTCACTCTATGTACACACACACACACACACACCACTTTTTCAGCATAATTACTGTTGCGTCCAACAAGGCCTGTAATCAGCATTCCAGTGTGTCCAGCTGATTTGACCACTATGAGACAGTGTAGGGTAACACAGTGTAGTACACAACATAACCACACATCGCTAACTATGGAGTGATACACAGATTAGCATACACTTTTTAACATCTGGAATAACCCGCAGATTAACGCACAGATTAACGCACGGAGTAACGGACAGATTAACGCACGGAGTAACGCGCAGATTAACCCACGGAGTAACGCACAGATTAACCCACGGAGTAACGGACAGATTAACCCACGGAGTAACGCACAGATTAACCCACGGAGTAACGGACAGATTAACCCACGGAGTAACGCACAGAT
>JBBPDA010059460.1:0-11760 GCA_037974385.1 Arnoldichthys spilopterus | reverse complement strand
ACTTCAGAGTCAGGAGGACTTCAGAGCCAGGAGGACTTCAGTGTCAGGAGGACTTCAGTGTCAGGAGGACTTCAGTGCCAGGAGGACTTCAGAGCCAGGAGGACTTCAGCGTCAGGAGGACTTCAGAGCCAGGAGGACTTCAGCGTCAGGAGGACTTCAGCGTCAGGAGGACTTCAGCGTCAGGAGGCCTTCAGCGTCAGGAGGACTTCAGCGTCAGGAGGCCTTCAGCGTCAGGAGGACTTCAGGGTCAGGAGGCCTTCAGTGTCAGGAGGCCTTCAGTGTCAGGAGGACTTCAGGGTCAGGAGGACTTCAGGGTCAGGAGGACTTCAGTGTCAGGAGGACTTCAGAGCCAGGAGGACTTCAGAGCCAGGAGGACTTCAGTGTCAGGAGGTCTTCAGTGTCAGGAGGTCTTCAGTGTCAGGAGGACTTCAGTGTCAGGAGGACTTCAGAGCCAGGAGGACTTCAGAGCCAGGAGGTCTTCAGTGTCAGGAGGTCTTCAGTGTCAGGAGGTCTTCAGTGTCAGGAGGACTTCAGTGTCAGGAGGACTTCAGTGTCAGGAGGTCTTCAGTGTCAGGAGGACTTCAGGGTCAGGAGGACTTCAGGGTCAGGAGGACTTCAGGGTCAGGAGGTCTTCAGTGTCAGGAGGTCTTCAGTGTCAGGAGGCCTTCGGAGCCCGAGGAGAATTGTTGGTGGTGTATTGTCACTCGTTTCTAAGCGGTGTTTATTCTAGTTGGGTTTTGGACCTTGACTTTTCCTCACAGCCTCGTGTCCGATGAACCTTTGGCCGGTTTTGTCATTTCTTTGTACTTTGACGCTGTTTCGCATTACCTTTGATGTCCCTGTTTGGACCCCACCTGGCTGACGTTGCATCCAGAAAAGCAGCCTGAGCCTGTTTTTGATTGGGTTGCACTTTCTCAGTGAAAACATTGGACATTTTTTCTTTGTACGGTTAGGCCCAGAGATATTTGGACCGTGACACAGTTCTGGTTATGATTTGGGCTCTGCATGTAACAGCATTGGATTTGAAATGAAACAACTGAAGTGCAGACTTTCAGGTTTAAGGGGTGGAACAAAAAAATCCTATGAAATGTTTAGGAATTCCAACCATTTCTCCACAATGTCTCTAAAATTCTGGGGCTCAAATGTTCATTTTTAACACTTGGCTGAGAATCTGTTGCAGGCATTGACTGCCTGAAGTGTGGAGCCCATGGACACCACCAAACGGCAGATCTTCTACATTTTGATGCTTTGTCTTCAGTTGTTGCTTGTTTGTGGGTGTTTCTGCCCCAAGTTTTGTCTCAAACGAAATGCTCGGTCGGATTGAGATTTGCTGACTGATTGGGCCATTGCAAAATATTCCACTTCTTTGCCCTGAAAAAACCCCAGGTTGCTTCCACAGTATGTTTTGCGTCATTGTCCATCTGCACTGTCCAATCAATTTTGCTGCATTTGGCTCAATCTGAGCCCACAACAGATCCCAATACACTCCAGAATTCATCCGGCTGCTTCGGTCTTGCCACATAAAGTGAAAAAAGTAACTATTTGTCATTGGGAACGCACCACAACGGAATGTGACCTCTGCATTTAACCCATCACACGTGCACACGTGGAGCCATCAGCGGCGCCCGGGAAGCAGTGTGGCTGGACGGTACCTTGCCCAAGGAAACCTCAGTGGTGCCTGGGCCGGGATTTGAACCTGCAACCTGTAGGTCCCAAGGGCTGTGTCCAAATCCCTAGGCCACCACTGACTGCCCATCAATCAATCAATGAACATCAACAGCAACCCAGGAAGCCATGCACGCCTGTGTCATCACATTGCGTCCGCCATGTTTAACAGAAGATGTGGACCATGTGGACCTTCTCCATACGTTCTTCTCCTCCTCATCCTGGAACAGGTTGATCCTTACTTTCGTCTCTCCAAAGAATGGTATTCCAGAACTTCCAGAACAAGACCTCTCTGGCCTTTCAATCTCTGGGGCTGATTAATGGCTTCCACCTTGTGGTGAACCCTCTGTATTTTATGGTAGACTTGGATACTGATACACCTACTTCCTGAAGAGTGTCCTTCACTTGGGTTGATGTCGTGACAGAGTTTTTCTTCACCATGGAAAGGATCTTGCGATCATCCGCCACTGCTGTCTTCCCGTGGACGCCCAGGCCTTTTTTGTGGCCACTACTAACTGGATTGGTTTCCACCATCTCTCTGATGGATCTCTTCGTTTCTTTCAGCCTAAGGATGTTCTGCTTACCTTCCCTCGAGAGCTCCTTTGGCAGCATGTTGTGGGTTCACAGCAACAGCTTCCAAATGCAAATGCCACGCCTGGAACTCCAGAACCTTTACCTCGACTGATGATGGCTTAACGAGGGAATAGCCCACACAGCCCATGAAACAGCTTATGAGTTCATTTGAATTACCTTTGGTCCCTTGAAAAAGTGGTGGCTACATATTAAAGAGGTGTCATTTCTGAATCCTTCCACCAATTTGGATGGGAATTCCCCATAAATTAAAGCTTAGAGTCTGCACTTTAAGCCCATCTTGATTTTATCCTGAATATGTTTTGGTAAACAGCTAAAAAAAACCCAAACATTGTCACTGTCCAAATATTTTTGGGCCTAAATGTATGTCATTTTTATTGTTTCAACGTTTCCATTCATGGGGTTTTATGTATTTTTTGTTCTGGTCGTCAGATCAGTGAATCTGTAAGAGAAGGCTTTGTAATTCAGAGAGAATCAGAGGTAGAGTGGTGTTAAAGAGTCAGTCGTGTGAGAGAGGGATTCATATGAAACCCTATAAGCGACTGTAATTCATTAGTAATGCTATAACGCAGTGCAGTAATTGTATAACGTGTGTCGAGCAGATGTCCGGTCATGACCTCTACTCTTCCCAGTCACGCTGAGTGAGGCCAGGCTGGCTGGAGCGAAGGACTCTGTATTCTGTAATCTGTAATAAAATCTCGGACTGCTTCTGTGAGCTGATTGCCTTGCCTCGCTTCTGATTAATCAAACATGAATGCAACTGATTTATGCCGTTTTCGCCTTGAAGACTATTTAACAGAACATGCTCGAAATTGTTTCCTTACATTATATCATTTTTACTCGCAATTGAATTTGGAATTTATATATTTTTTTACTTTACACAGTTTTATACTCCCAATGTGAGCAAAAGTTAAAAACAAAAAGACTTTACAGCGAAATGACTTAAAATTTCTCTACAGATCCACAGATTTACAATTTCTGATGTGAATTCTAGCAAGAGATTCGATATCCATGTTTGGGCATATTTTAAAAATTCAAATTAAAAAATTGTATATTTCTGTGTCACAGTAGTGTATAAAATACCATAATACTGTCCATTACTCAGTTACTACAAATTATTCAGTGTCTACTATAAATTAAGCATATATTAATAATTCAGTAACTTCTATATAGTATTTTGTGTTTGTTTTTTTATGTTAAATTTAATGTTAAATTATTTAGTATTAGTACTTTGAATAATTCAGTATCTGTAATGATTTCTCAGTAATTATCACTTACAAATTGTTTTGCAATCTTTATACATTATTCTGTAATACTTAACCATAATCAGCATCTACTATAAATTAAGCATATTACAATAATTCAGTAACTTCTATATAGTATTTAGTGTTTGTTTAATCTTATGTTAAATTATTCAGTACATGAATAATTCAGTATCTGACGATTACTCAGTAATTATAACTTACAAATTGTTTAGCAATCTTTATACATTATTCTGTAATAAATTATTCAGCGTCTACTATAAATTAAGCACATATTAATAATTCAGTAACTTCTATATAGTGTTTAGTCTTTGTTTCATTTTATGTTAAATTTAATGCTACTGAAACATATTCAGTAACAATATCATCTATAAATTATTCAGTATCTACTGTAAATCATTCTTTACTTGCTATAAATGATGCCGTATCTACTCTGAATTATGCGGCAACTATAAGTCCCCATTCCTGGAGAAAATGGGACATTTTGTAAAATGTTAATTTATGTTAAAGGGTTATGTTAAAAGGTTCGTTCTCATGAAATTTTAATTTAACGGACAAAAGTACAAAGAAAAGATGCCCAATGTTTTTACTGAGCAACTTCAATGTATTTTGTAAATGAACCCATATTCAGAGTCCTGAAACTGATATTTTACACCAGGAAATACTAAAACATGCAGTACACAATAATGAAAGTTTGCCTAATTTCTGTAGTTACCAACATAAGACATTAAACTGTTGGCCCATTTAGAGTTTAGGAGGTTAAAATCATCTAAAATTCAAATCTTCTCGCCTGTTTTTTCCAGTCGGAAAGCCGAACGAGAATTTGCGCCCGCTCCAGAAGTGCTCTATAGAATAATTCTCAGACACGTCCCGATACTGTAATTTGTAACAAATGCTTTGACACGTTAACTGATACTTGTCATGGCAGCATGGGACTATAATAGAGAGCGGAGGAAAGTGAAGAGAGTAAGAGCTCGCAAAGTGATGTAATTATGTTTCTTGGCACCGCTACAACACAAACGGATAGCGTCGACTAGGAACATCGGCAATTAACTGATAAAAGCCACCCGGAGCACTTCCTCCGTTCGGTAACTTCACGTCAGTGTTCACAATGCTGCTGAACGACTGCGGGGAAGTCTACTGGAGAGGTAACGCCTACTTGTGCACTACTATAATCACGAGCCTGGCAAATCACTGCTATCCCAAGCCATACTCACCGAAAAGAATGGAGACATTGTGTGGAATGTTGGCTTTAAAGGGTCTAAAGAAGATATAATGTAGGTTCTACGCCAATTTCAGGAATTTTCCTAGAAACCTAGGTTCTTTCAACTTCTACTTCTACAAATATCAACTGAAAGGTCCATCCTTGGTTCTTCTACAGCACTGTATGTTTCAGCAATGTCTATACTATACATTAGTAGACATTTTAGACCCTTAAATTGGTGGAACCTGTTCTTGGTGCTACATGGAATCATGGTTAAACCCTACGTATTCTGCCGGGGGTGGATTTGGTCATTTCCGCCTAGTTTGTCTTTAAAGCTTCATAGCTTCAGATCAGAAGGTCACGGAAACGTCATTCAAACTAAAAATGGATCAAGACAAACGTACCATGAAGAAATTTGAGTTTCACTTTGAAAATAATATTTTACTATATATTTTGTTCTGAGTTTAGTTTGTATATTTTGTTAAAAAATAAGGAACCCGCCTCACAACGAGTCTCTTTACTTTTGAATAAATCCAAAAATACTCTGTGGATCTCTTCCAATTTCTATTATGTTGATCCCACACGTGTCCTCTGTATACATGTCCAATTTCAAAGTGATAGAATAAACCGTTCATAGTTTTATGACATATTATGTACGACACGGAAGAATTTGGCAAATTCCTGTCTAGTTGTACAGTTGCATTTAAAGCTTCATAGCTTCAGATCAGAAGGTCACGGAAACGTCATTCAAACTGAAAATGGATCAAGACAAACGTACAATGAAGAAAATTGAGTTTCACTTTGAAAATAATATTTTACTATATATTTTATTCTGAGTTTAGTTTGTATATTTTGTTAAAAAATAAGGAACCCGCCTCACAACGAGTCTCTTTACTTTTGAATAAATCCGAAAATACTCAGTGGATCTATTCCAATTTCTATTATGTTGATCCCACACGTGTCCTCTGTATACAAGTCCAATTTCAAAGTGATAGAATAAACCGTTCATAGTTTTATGACATATTATGTACGACAAGGGAGAATTTGGCAAATTCCTGTCTAGTTGTACAGTTGCATTTAAAGCTTCATAACCAGGTCAGAAGGTCACGGACACATCATTCAAACTGCAAACTGATCCAGACAGAAGTAGCATGAACACATTATGGGACCAGGTTTGAAATGTTTAATATCTAAGTTTTGTGCAGGTGAGCTGTTATTGAACACTGTTGTCCGTTTTGGTTCGATGAGCAACTCGTTTATGCTTTTATTGCTGTTTTATGTGGATAATAAGTGTTCGGTGCTGCTTCTGTGTGGGAATGTGACTTGTCTGTCATGTTGTTTGACCCCTCGCTGCACGGGGTGACGTTTATAACGATTATACTGTTCCGGTTGTGACGTGCCTGCAATAGCGCCAAAACACAAAATTTAACAGATTATTAAAGAACGAAAACACACAGAATCTTCAAATTTGGTGGACATGAGCTCTGGAGCCCAGAGAATCAAGTAACGTCGAAGGTTTGGCGTTTTATCCAGTAGATTAATTACGGATGCTGACGTTTAAAATCACAATTGTGTTTCGTACAGGGCTGTACGTCCACCAGGGGGCAGGACATAGGGTTAAAAGATACCATTCAAGCACGGCAAGGGTTCTTTGGGTGCTTATGGTTCTTAAGCAACGTTGAATTTACCAAACCCCTTTCGAGGAGCCGCCTAATGTAGTGTGCACTGATAAAATAAGTCACACAGGCAAAACAGATAAAAACAAATAAATATATAACTAAAGATATTTTTGAGCTAAATTCCCTGTCACGTCCCGTAAACGTAGACAAGCCTCTGAGCTCTTTGGGCGCCTGTGTTGGCGAATGCTAATCGCTCTACGCTCCGTGCACGACAGTTTCTGAGGTGTGTCTTTGCTCATTTTAGTTTAGGGCAACATCTTTCAGCCCCGCTGACAGTCCAGGAAATAAACAGCACCGCGGGCGACATCACCAACACTCGGCACAATGCTGGCTGACAAGGAGAGCGTTGCATGAGATCTTTCGCCGAAGAACTTTGTATCATTTTAAAGCGTTTTATGAAGGAAATCGGAAACCGAACGCTCGGCGGTTTGGTCGCTATTAAGAGTTTACATTTGAAAACTAACATTATGTAAAGGAAACGTGGCATTTGACACGTAAAACTACATCGACCCTTCGTAAATTTGCATTTTTTGGATTTTTTTTAACTTTCAAAATTTCAATTTGAGAACTTATATTTGGAAAAAACGTGGCTTTTCCTGTTTAAAAGAGGTCACAAAACTGAATAAAGACTTTTGTAAACTGGATTTTATTCACTCTTTGATGCTGAACTTTCTACATTTAAATTTTTTAAAATTCTCATTTTGTAAAAATGCAGCTTTTCGTGTTTAAACTATTTTACTGTTTAAGTAAACAAACCAAATTGACTTTATTTATAGCCCAAACTCCGCTTCATCAGAATCCATGTTCTAGATCATTTAAATACTGATGTTAGTGAGTGTTTTTACTAAACAGAGAGACAGAGAGAAGTGTCCTCTGCTGGAAAAAGCATCCCCCATAAGTGGGACGTCCCAAAGACAAGTGTTAGGCAGGGGAGAGTCAGAAGCACAGAGCTTCAAGAAGCCATTGAAGACCTCTGAGCACTGAATAATCCTTAACCAGAGATTATACAGCAGTTCTGAAACTGTTTCACCCGGTTGTGATGCCGAAAAGTCTGGTTTCTTACGGCCTTGACTGGAGATTGACGCAGAAGCGAAGAGACATTTAGTGTAAAACGATCAGTTAAGTCTTGGCCAAGTGGTTTTAGGGCCTACGAATGGTGAGGTGTCTGGGGTCCTGGGCCATTTCACCAATATGTTTTGCTGTTTGGATTTTCAGGACTGCGATGAGCGAAAACTGCATTTCAGACCAAAAAAAACATCACATTTCCAAAAAAAAACATCACATTTCCAAAAAAAACATCACATTTCCAAAAAAAACATCACATTTCCAAACAAAAACATCACATTTCCAAACAAAAACATCACATTTCCAAAAAAAAACATCACATTTCCAAACAAAAACTCACATTTCATAAGCGAACGACGCTCAACGTATAGATTCAGCCTGGAATTCAGCCCCTATATCAGCCCAGCATTAATAATTCACATCCTCCTGCTTTTCTAGCGTCTTACACATCTTCACGCTTCTTACACTTCTCCGTAGATGAGCAAGATTGTATGTGTGCATGTGTGAGGGCGAGATAAGACTCGCATAGCAAGTAATTCGTGGAGAAACGGTAGAAGTTGCTCGTTGTCAAATAGGTGCGATGTGTGCGGAATAAATTGGGGCGTCACCAGGCGGAAGAAGACAATGCAGAACGGGTCGATGCAGAGAAAGAAGCAGAAGCAGATGAAGAAGAAGCAGAAGAAGCTTCTTACATATCTTCAGGTTTCCTACACTTCGCCCCTGATGAGCAAGATCACACGTGTGTGAGGGAAAGACGAGACTTATGGAGAAACAGGAGAGGAAAGGACTCGTCAGAGGAGAGTGAAAAGCAGAAACAGAAGAAGTAGATGGAGAAACAGGAAAAGGTTTATTAGCTACATCTACATATGTTCGTGTGTCTTACACGTCTCCGTAGAGGAGCAAGATCATGTGTGTGTGAGGGCAAGATAAGACTTACACACAGTAAGTGTAGAAACAGAAGAAGTTGTCAAAGTGTGTGTGGAATACAATGATGCATCACATGACAACACAGACGCAGAAGCAGGAGAAGCCGAGGAAGAAGAAGCAGAAGATGCAGAAGAAGCAGAGGAAGAAGAAGAAGAAGAAGAAGAAGCAGCAGCAGAAGCAGCAGAAGAAGAAGCAGAAGCAGCAGAAGAAGAAGAAGCAGCAGAAGCAGAAGAAGAAGCAGAAGCAGCAGAAGCAGAAGAAGAAGCAGAAGCAGAAGAAGAAGCAGAAGCAGCAGAAGAAGCAGAAGAAGAAGCAGCAGAAGAAGCAGAAGAAGAAGCAGCAGAAGAAGCAGCAGAAGCAGCAGCAGAAGCAGCAGAAGCAGCAGAAGAAGCAGCAGAAGCAGCAGAAGAAGCAGCAGAAGCAGCAGAAGCAGCAGCAGAAGCAGCAGAAGAAGCAGCAGAAGCAGAAGAAGCAGCAGAAGCAGCAGCAGAAGCAGCAGAAGAAGCAGCAGAAGCAGCAGAAGCAGCAGAAGCAGCAGAAGCAGCAGAAGCAGCAGAAGCAGCAGAAGCAGAAGAAGCAGCAGAAGCAGCAGAAGCAGCAGAAGAAGCAGCAGAAGCAGAAGCAGCAGCAGAAGCAGCAGAAGAAGCAGCAGAAGCAGCAGAAGCAGCAGAAGAAGAAGCAGAAGCAGCAGAAGAAGAAGCAGAAGCAGAAGAAGCAGCAGAAGCAGCAGAAGAAGAAGCAGAAGCAGAAGAAGCAGCAGAAGCAGCAGCAGAAGCAGCAGAAGAAGCAGCAGAAGCAGCAGAAGCAGCAGAAGCAGCAGAAGCAGCAGAAGCAGCAGAAGCAGCAGAAGCAGAAGAAGCAGCAGAAGCAGCAGAAGCAGCAGAAGAAGCAGCAGAAGCAGAAGCAGCAGCAGAAGCAGCAGAAGAAGCAGCAGAAGCAGCAGAAGCAGCAGAAGAAGAAGCAGAAGCAGCAGAAGAAGAAGCAGAAGCAGAAGAAGCAGCAGAAGCAGCAGAAGAAGAAGCAGAAGCAGAAGAAGCAGCAGAAGCAGCAGAAGAAGAAGCAGAAGCAGCAGAAGAAGAAGCAGAAGCAGAAGAAGAAGCAGAAGCAGCAGAAGAAGAAGCAGAAGCAGCAGAAGCAGCAGAAGCAGCAGAAGCAGCAGAAGCAGAAGCAGCAGAAGCAGAAGCAGCAGAAGCAGCAGAAGCAGCAGTAGAAGCAGCAGAAGAAGCAGCAGAAGCAGAAGCAGCAGAAGCAGCAGAAGCAGCAGAAGCAGCAGCAGAAGCAGCAGAAGCAGCAGTAGAAGCAGCAGCAGAAGCAGCAGAAGCAGAAGAAGCAGAAGAAGCAGAAGAAGAAGCAGCAGCAGAGATCCAAGAACCTTCACGCGCTTCCTTCATTCCACTGATTCTATTTCTGTTTCTTGGCTTCACTGAGAAACACAGAAGCAGAAGAGCAGAGGCAGACGTCCCTGTAGCGGACGTGGTTGGAGTTGCAGGTGTTGCGCAGCTGCAGGACCGTCAGCAAGCAGCAGTTGTATCAGCAGGAGGAACAGGAGGATGGTGTTGCTTAGCACCGCTCCCACTTCTGTGGAGCCCTGTGACCACACAGTTAGACCCACTGCTGCCGGACTCATCAGGACGTCACACTCTGCACAGAAACGTGTGATTCCACGAGGCAGCTGCTCGTTTATGCCTCGTTCACACTCCTCGGGTGTGGAAGTGGTCTGATCTCGACCCTGTTCACACTGCAACAGAGTGGCGGCAGGGCGCCACCACCTACACCCTCTTTCAGCACCGCTGGTCCGTCTCCTCTACACGACAACGGTCTGTGAGGGAAAGTCACGGCAGAAACGAAGGCGCCACCGTGACGCAGCAATGCTCTGCATCGTGGGGGGACGTCCCTCGTCTTTTTCAGTCGTGGCTGCAGTCGCCGGCGACTTGGCCGGATGTTTATCAGACTCTATATCTGGTCGAAGTCGACGACTAGTCTTTGTAGTGTAGCGGAGGCCTGGCGGTGAGGACGCTGCCTTTGGGGCCTGAAGGTCGCAGGTTCGAGGTTCCCTTGAGCAAGGTACCGTCCCGCTACGCTGCTCCCCGGGCGCTGTTGGTAACTACTCAATGTGACTTTCAGCAGCTTTCAACTGTATGATCGGCCATAACATTAAGACCACCTGCCTAGTACTGAGTGTGTCCCTCCTGCTGCTGCTGCACTGTGTGTTCTGACCCCTTTCTATCAGAGTCAGCGTCACTTTCTACACCACAGCAGCTCTTCTGGGCTGGACCCTCACTCCCCACGTGCAGCAGTGAGCCTCGGGCGCCCACGACCCACCAGCCGTCCTTCCTTGGATCACTGTTGGTAAGTACTGACTACTGCACATCTGGAACCTTCCACAAGAGCTGCTGTTCTGGAGACGCTCCGACTCTAGAACATCACTTGAAGTGGCTCAGATCCTCACACTCCTGCTTCCAGCACATCAGCTTTAAGAACTGACTGTTCACTCAATGCCTAATATGCCACTGTGATGAAATTAGTAGAGTCAACGTAACTCACGTCACCGGTCAGTGGTGTTAATGTTGTGGCTGGTTGGTGCATATGCATCACTTAGAGTCTGAAGGAGTAACCAGAATTCACAGTGTGTGTGTGTGTGTGTGTGTGTGTGTGTACCTGCAGACCGAGCACTGCCTCTGCGGCTGTAGCGCGGTGAACATGACGATGACGGAGTAATTCCGAGGAGGAGCCTTCACAAAGCGGCGGAATTTATCTCCGTTCATCCGGATCACAGAGCGGCGCGAGCTCCACTCCATCATCTGCTCCACCTTCTCCACCAGCAGGTTCTACAGGCAGACAGACAGACAGATGAGCAGTGCAGGAAAAACTCTGGTCCATCACCGACACCTGTCCAGAGACACTGACCACGCCTCCCCCTAGTGGACAAAACTAATTCCCTCCTCTGGTTGCCTATCCCGAAATTGCTCGACCCCTCCCCCAACAAAAACCTGCTTGAGGCAAACAAGTCAACACCAAGAAAATGGATGGATGGGTGGATGGATGGATGGATGGGATGGAATGGATGGATGGATGGATGGATGGATGGATGGATGGATGGATGGAATGGAATGGAATGGATAGATGGATGGATGGATGGATGGATGGAATGGATAGATGGATGGATGGATGGATGGATGGATGGATGGATGGATGGATGGATGGATTGAATGGATGGATGAATGGATGGATGGATGGATTGAATGGATGGATGGATGGATGGATGGATTGAATGGATGGATGGATGGATGGATGGATGGATGGATGGATGGATGGAATGGATAGATGGATGGATGGATGGATGGATGGATGGATGGATGGATGGATG
>JBBPDA010059459.1:0-37083 GCA_037974385.1 Arnoldichthys spilopterus | reverse complement strand
GATGGGTTAAATGCAGAGGTCACATTTCGTTGTGGTGCTTGAGTGTGTTCACAATGACAAATTTTCACTTCACTTTTCACATTTAATTGAGGTACCCTCGGTGGTGTGTTCATAATGACAAATAATCACTCACTCACTCAATATATTTTAATGTGTTGAGGCATGTTTTAGAAAACCAGACTTCAACTACTAAAAAAATGTATTTTATGTCATGGGTAGTAGATTTTAGAACACTGCTGTGAAGATTTGATTGCATTCAGCCAGAACATGTGTGAGGTCAGGCACTGATGTTGGATGATTACTTCTGAATCACAAACTCATTCAATGCTGGGGGGCTTTATACCCTGCAAGCTCAAGCTTGGCAATGGCTCAGGTGTGGCTGGTCGTAGACTCTCATTCTATTGCCAGTGCTTTTCTATGTAAATTATACAAGCTCTGTTTTGTTTTATGTGCTGTTAAATTTGGCATCAACGGGTGCACCGTCAGCATGTTAAATTCACTAATTAGAAGGTGTGTCTGAATCTTTTTGGACATGTATACTTTCTAAGACAGACAAGTTTATGAGGAAGTGCTGCTGAGGTTTAAAAATAAGAATCAACATTCATAAACTCACAAATGCTCTGATACTTTTAAAATAATAAACAGCAAAATAAACACTGTATTATTTAGAAAAAATGTGCAGTTTAGCAAACTCATGAGGAAAACTAATTGAAATCTCTCAGCTTATTACTGTTACATACCTTCATCATGAGGACAATGGTGTTGAGGGCTATCATGGTCAGCACAGTGTACTCAAATGAAGGAGAAACCACAAAGTGCCATAGCCGGTACTGAAAGGTATGGTGGTTCTGAGGCATGTAGCGGGTCAGGGGTTTGGCGCTGATGGCAAAGTCAATGCAAGCCCTCTGGTCAAGAAATAACAGGCACAATGAGTGATTTCTTTGAAATATCATTTTAGAATTCACAATAAAGACAATTTGTGCACAACAAAAACTGATCAATACTTTGGTGGCGATATACTGAATATTTACCTAT
This sequence comes from Arnoldichthys spilopterus, assembly GCA_037974385.1. Lineage (NCBI taxonomy): Eukaryota > Metazoa > Chordata > Actinopteri > Characiformes > Lepidarchidae > Arnoldichthys > Arnoldichthys spilopterus. The sequence goes on along the minus strand of JBBPDA010059459.1, from coordinate 36,048 downwards.
TATTGCCTAAAGGGCATCATGGCTAAAGTTTTTATATGAAACAAGTACATATATTACAGTGGTGCTTACCCTTTACATTTTTTTTCTGCATAAATTCAACCTAAAACATAATCTAATTTTCACACAAATCCTAAAAGTAGAAAAAGAGAAGCCAATTAAATGAATGAGACAATATTTCACTTGGCCATTTTTTTCATGATCCAATATTATTACTTAGCAGTGACAAAAGTATGAACCTTAACTTTCAGTTTCAGGTGTGACCCCCTGCAGTCATAACTACAGCTAAACATTTCCTGTAACTGCTGATCTGTCTTGCATATCAGCTTGGAGGAATCTTAATCCTGTCCTCTGTAGAACAGCTTCCACTCTGGGATGTTGGTGGATTTACTTACAAGAACTGTTTGCTTCAGGTCTATCCACAAACGTTCTAGTGGGTTAAGGTCAGGGCTTTGACTAAGCCCCCCCCATTTAACTTTTTTCTTCTTTTACCATTCTTGTGTAGAATGACTTGTGAGCTTAGGGTTCCAATTCAGTTTTTCATTTTTTTTAGATTTCATTGGCATTATTCAAAAATCATTGGTCCATTAATGACGTCAGGTTATCCTGGCCCAGAGGTAAAAAAACAGGTTCTAAACACAAGGTTCTTTTCTTTTCTTTCTCCAAACACTGAGCTGTCATATTCAGCCAGGGATGCACCGACTGGGACTCAAACTCTGCTTATTAAGAAAACAAGAGCATTACATAACAGACTGAGCTACCAGAGAGCGCTGGTGAGACAGAAACTTAACAATCAGTCTTAAGTTCTATTTCAAGTTCAGTGTATTGATTCATCATACGTATGTTTACATTGTATCACCAGTACAATGAAATGTAAACTCAGCAGTATGATGATAATTTTTAGAATGAATATAAAAATTAAAAATATAAACAAATATATGTAAAAGGAGCATAGAAAGGGCTGGATACTCAGGGTATTTGAGGATCAAGTACTGCACTGAGAAAGAAGGGAATGTATACTAATGAGCACATTAGAATCTTAAATCTCTCAGCTGTCCACAATGTGAGGTATGAGACTTTGTGTACAGTGCAACGTAAAAAGTTACCAGTGCGAACAGCAATATGAAAAGGCACTGCTGATGGAAAATGTCCTGAATGGCAGGGAGACTGTTGTCAGTGGTGTGTTTTGCTGTCTCCACCACTTTCTGTAGTGTTTTCTGGTGGCAGGCAATGCTGTTCCCATACCAGACTTTGGTGTACCCATCATCAAGTTCATCAACTGCACACCTTTAGAAGTTTGTCATGATCCTGGCAACCATGCCAAACTTTCTCAACTTCCTCAGGAAAGCTTTCTTTACCACTGTGCCTGGCAGTGATACAGGAGGCTGGATGATGTCCCTGTTTTCCCCTTGTAGTCTGTGATGCTGCTTAGGCTATACCACACACTCCAAGGGTCAGAGCTGTGGTACTTGTTGTGGGACTCCAACTTGTGCCAGTAGTTCCTCTTGGCTGCCTTTTGTCCCTCTGGCTACTTTGTAGGCATCAGGATCCCCTGAGTTAAAGGCAGCAGTCTGCGCTTTGAGCTTAGTGAAAATATTTGGCCCAGGGTTTCTGATTGGCAAAGGTGCAGATGGTGGTTGTGCTATGACAGATTCTGTGTTTTCACTGATGTTCCCAAAAGCTGCATCCTCAAACATCTGCCAACTGGTCATCTCAAAGCAGTCCTGTAAAACCTCCACAGCCTTATTGTCCCATCTGTAAATGACCCTCCAAACTGGTTTCTCTTGTTTTAGCTTATGAGGTTTCACACACCAAATGTCAGAATAGTGTTTGATCCCTCAATGAGCAGTTCCATTGCACCCTTCAGTGCTTGGTAAGCTGTCTGGTGCAACTGAAAGCCCCCCCTTCCCACACACACACACACACACACAAAATGCAAACAAAGAAAAGGAAAAAAAAAGTAAAAACAAACTTAAATTACAAAAACAAACTAAATGAGAAATAGCTAGGCGAAAAAAGTCTACGGTGAAAGGCAGGGTGACACTTTTATAACCTGTGCATTTTAAAGAAGAGTATATATAGTTATAGGCAAAACTTGGAAAGAAACTTGAGGACAGATCAAGAATTCAGACACCGACAAATTCAAGACTAAGCAAAGGTCAGAGAGTGCAAGAGTTTTAATCCCACCACCACCAATGAGAAATAACTGAAAACACCTGTTGTGAGAAAGATTCTAAATCCAGAGAATAGAGAAAGGCTAACATTTAGCGGCCCTTGCTGGGAACAGCAAGCTGGGACCTTGTAGGACCCTGCCCCTATACATGGCATCAGATGGCCTACCAGATGTTCAAGGGTGAGTGTGATGAAACTGCTGATTAAGGGACTGAACATTGTTCTTTAGGACCTTGTAGTACATAAGGTAATGGGTTCCTTGTCACCTAACTCTGAAATGATGGCCTATTAGATGGATTCCCAACAATGTTGCACAGAGCAACTGCATCAGCTGGAGAGATATTAGGGGTGCTAGTAAGAACAAGTTTGAGACGGGAGACATTTAAAGATGGGTGAAACTTCAAAGTCTTGGGCAGGTCAAGAGTAAACATGACAGGGTTGACTTGATAAATAATAATACAGGGTGCTGTGAAGCAAGAAGAAAATTTCTTGGACAGGACATGAAGGGTAAGATCCCTGGTGGACAGCCAGACTCACTGACCCACTGTGTAAGATGGGCCAAGGTGGGCATCTGATGTTGGATTCTATAGCGAGGTCAAAATGTCTAATACCTTCCAGAACTGGGAGCCCCAGTTCTTGTCTTGTAGAAGCTGGAAGTGGGTGGAGGAGACCAGCACAGTGCTACTGGGAGGTCTGGTTTTGTGCACTTGTCTGGCATGCACTGATGAATGCTAGTCATTCCTTGTGTTTGGCTGCCAAAAGCTTCCACGATTAAACTCCATACATGCATGTGTTGGATGCTCAGGTGTACCATGAATGGCACCACTCAAGGACTTCAGCTTGAGCAGTTGGGGGTACAAAAAGGAACTCAGGGGGTTAGGTCAGGGTTAGGGAGCACAAGCATGGAACCAGAGGTAAAGCAATGTTTGAGCTCTTGGAAAGCGCTCTGGGACTCAGCATACTCACCATATGCGGGACCCGATTCGAGCCAGTCTCGTGCTGACTCGGGGGTTGCTCTGGCCATATGGCCGGCACACCAGGAAAGGATCTCTACAGGCAGACGTGGGCTCTGAACACGCCGTAACCCCGGCCAAACACGGAGGCCCGCTTCGAGCCAGCCGGATCTCCCCTGCTCTCAGCCGCCAGGGAGTCCATCTCGCGCTGGCCTGCGGGCCCCGGGCATTAAGGTCCGAGCACATCTGCTCTTTTTCTAGAGCCCTCAACTCGAGAGGGATCGCAACCGATCCGGGGAGTTACCGGCCGGTTTGCAGGCCCTCTGCCAACCTGCGGCTGCGTACAGAGCCGCAGGTGGACTCGAGTTGAGGAAATAAAAGTTTCCCCAGCAGATGGCCACTTGAGCCTTGCTCAGACCTCTCTGCTAGGGCAAACAGGGAAAGGGGGAGGAAAGGGAGACCCTGAGTTAAAACCCAGAACCTTTACCAGATTACCGGCGCAAGTCTGGTGTGGCTAAAGCAAGCAGCCACACCAGCCAACAGGACTTTAGCTAAGGACTGCGCGACCCCATAGTCCGACAACCAGCGTTAAAATGGCTTTGGCCCAGGTAAAACACATAAGCATGATTGCCGTAACTATGGTGATGCACACCGGCTGACCCAACACAGTGCAGCTGTGAAAGCAGGGCACTCAACCACCCCCTGCCGGCCCGTCCGGGCACCAACCCTTACACTCCTTGGATAGAATCAGAAAGAATCAGATCACCTCAGATTAGTCCTTGATTGTAAGGAAATGGGAATCAATCTGACCCACTGCTTTTGGGTCTGCCATCCAGAACAATGACAGGTAGGGGTGATGAGAGTGACTTCTATGGGATACTGTGTAATCTGGCCTGTTCAAAGTCCATGAAGCAACCCCTGATTTGATGGCCACAGCAATTACAATGCGCTGGCCACTGTGTTCTATCCTGGCCATCCACTTGAGATGCTCATTACTAGCTCAAGAGCATGTCATTGGCCCCATCCATATTCTCTGGAATACAAGTGGGTTGTGAAGTTTCTGGGCTGCTGAGAGCAGGAGTGCAAATAGTGTCCTGAGGTCTTGCAGTACAGACATCATTAATTCTTCTGTCTCTTTCCACAGGATCCGGCTGTGCCCGCAAGAGAACACATGCAATGAAGAGGCACATTCCTGCCAAATCTTTCGCTTCTCTCTGAGGCGAGTGTCAACTCATGACAGCAATGCAATAAATGCCTAGAGATTTCTAACCCTAGAAATCACAGGTCACAAGCTCATCCTTGCACTCCTCCAAGAGCCTGTTAGAAGGCAGATGCCAGCACTTCCAGATTCAACGCACTTTGTGCAGCATGCATCCGAAATTCAGTCCAAATTGAATCTGTCTAGATGTTTGTCTACATGATCTTTAGCAAATTGTATTTTTGGAAATTAGTGGCTTACTCCTTGCATACCATTATTGCTCAGTGTTCTCCTAATGGTGGACTCATGAATATTAAAATTAGCCAGGCCTGTATTTGCTTAGAGGTTCCCCTGGGATCCATTGTTATGTCACAGACTGTTACATGATGTAAGAGGAGCCACGGCTCCATCTAGCGGCTAGAACAGGTCGGCATCCCCGGAGTACTGATTCCTCGGCCAGCCCTTCCCAGCTGAAGAGAATGGGGGCTAATCAGGACAGACAATAAGTAGCGCATGGAACATGGAGTCTGTGCGAAGTCTCGTATTCTTATTACGTTTCTGAGCATTCTGATTCTGTTTTGGATATTCTGGTTTTGACCCTGTTTTTGTGTATTTTGGATTTTGGATTTTTGCCTTGTCTTTGCCAGTTCTGTTTGTTGTGGATTTTGACCCTTGCATGCCCGTTTTGACCACTAGCCTGGATTACCTACACATTCCTGTTTGCCTTGGTGATCTTTTTCTGATTGACCTGTCTTTATCAAATAAACATCCTTTTACGTGCACTCGCGTCCCAATCTCCATTGGATTTGCTACAAATGACCTGCTTGTGGAGTAAACTTTGTTGGTCAAGATCTCCTGGAGAGGAGAACTTTGTCCAAATTCTTTAGAAATGGTTTCATAACCTTTTCTCATTTGTTTATCTTTAAATACTTTCAGGACAAACTTTCAAGCAACACTGCATATATTTTGAGGCCCACTTATGATAGTTGTATGGGTTTTATGTCCATATTAATGTTTGTTTTAATGTTTTATTTTCTAATATCTTGCAGAATATCTTACAATTAAACAGCCTATTAGAAATTATTGTTATTGATCTTTGTGATTAATCGATGAGTTCCAAAGCTGATACAGTCTGTCCTATTCTCAGTTTCAATGTCTAAATGAAATTTTAAGGAGTAAAAAAGCAATGTTGTTCCATGCAAGCTAACACATCATTTACATTTACATTTAACACACCTGCACATTTATGTGACATCATGAGCCTTGCAACCAAAATAACAAGATATTTTGTACAAACCAGCAAGCTTCATGAATTGTCATTAACACAGCATAGAAAAAGCATATTGAGAGAATGTAAAGGGGGTTATGGCTCCCCCTTGTAGCCATAACCGGTCTGCATCCCCAGAATTCTAACCGGTTCCGGTCACGTACTTCCCAGCTGATACTGGTGGGGGCTAATCAGGACAAGAGTTTAAATAGGTAGCAGGTTCAGTGCGAGGTCTCGTTAGTTTACTACGTTTCTGAACAATTCTGTATTCTTTTGTCTTCTGGATTTTGATCCTTTGCTATTCTTCTTGGATTTTGGTTTTTGCCTTTGCCTGTATATTCCTGTTTGCCATTATTTTGACCCTTTGACCAAGATTTTTGCCTTGCCTCTGTGGATCCTGTCAGTCCTGGTGGTTTTTTGAAGACTTTTAACTTTGTCCATTAAACCTTCCCTTGCACTGGTGTCCTCTACTCAGTGATTTAATTACAGAGAAAAATCTTACTTTTGGAACATTTTTACTTAACACAGGATGCACAGCAGCACTTCTCGAAACTTCTTTCTTCATACAGAAAACAGGTTTACACCCACAGTTCCTAATTTTGGCATGCTGGTGTGTGTTTTTGATTTACCTCATTTTTCTCCAGACTACACTCCTCCATCATCTTATCACCCTGCTCCTGGAACGTGATGATGATAAGGGCTACAAATATATTTACAAAGAAAAAGGGGAAAACCACAAAATAAATGACATAAAAAATAGACATTTCCATCCGGTTGCCTCGGCTCGGACCCTGGTCTTCATCAGTCACGTCCACTGAGTGTTGCAAAACTCTAAAGACACACACAGAATAACAGGTAAGCACAGGATATATCACACATTCGTTGTAGGCACTATCATCAAATGTATGCTATTCAAGTACACATGGCTAATTTAATTTCCCTTTGCTTTGTTAACACCTCATGATGCCACAAGACATAACAGCAGTGCAAAGTCATATTAAATCAACTTTATCCTCAATTGTCTGCTTATTTTAAGCACTTTATTTGTTCATTACAGGCCTAGTGACCAAATAGCTTGATCTGAATTGATTGAAATATGTTGCTTAGTTATTTTGATTCCTGCTCATATGGTATTAACTAAGTCTTTCCAATCAAAAACATACCACATTTTCGAACATTTTTGATGATGATGTGTTAATAGACTTCCTGAATGACTGAGACCCATGTATTACTTGAAAAAGACCCATCACCACACACATCAACTGATTTATAGATTAATAATACAAAACTTTGTTTTGGATGTTAGTGTATTTTATCGTACTGGGAAGAAGAGCGCGGGACATATCACACACACACACACACACACACACACACACACACACACACACACACACACACACACACTCACTTACTGTGGCCATCCTTCTCCAGTGGAGACAGTGAACAGGGTCAGCAGGGCCCAGATCACATTATCATAGTGAAACTCATGTCTTTTCCACTCTCTCTTCTTGACCTCCTTCTTATCTTTATCATAGTCGATATAGTAGCCTCTAACAAACACACACACACAAACACAAAAAGAGAAGATCCAAAAGTACAGAATGTGTAAATACTTCAATGTTTCCAATATTGACAAATGTTCTGGCTTTGAACTGAAATGTTCTGGGGTCACATATGTTGTTAAAGTCCTAGAAGCTTTGGGAGTTTTAGTGTGAAAAAATGATTTATGTGAAAGTGACTGTCATTGCAAATGTACCACTTCACACAAAGTACACCATAGCAAAATGTGACCTCTGCATTTAAGCCATCCATACATGTGGCAGGAAGGTATCAACAGCACCCAGGGAGCAGTGTAAAGAAATGGTACCTCGCTCAAGGGTACCTTCCTGGTACATGGGCTGGAACCTACAACCCCCTGATCACAGAGACAAGTCCATAACCACTAGGACACCACTGCCCAGGTTTTATTTGTGTTATTGCTGTCAGTGGCTTTAAAGGTGTTTGTGATTTCAGTGGTTTTACAGCTGACACATTCTGTCCTGTGTACAGTTATGTGAGTGATCGCAGAGGCTTTAGTGGTGTTAGTGCTTTTAAAGTTTACAGTTATGTGAGTGGTCTTAAAGGTTTAATTGGTGTTAGTGCTTTTAAAGTTTAGTTATGTGAGTAATCTCAAAGGTTTTAGTGGTGTAAGTGCTTTTAAAGTTTAGTTATGTGAGTGGGTTTAAAGTTTTTAGTAGTATTAATGCACAGTTCACAGTTTAGAGATATTAAGGGGGTTTAAAACATAAGTGAGGTTCTTGGTTTCAGTGATGTTAGTGGTTTTAGTGTTCTTTTTTGTGTAATTCAGTGGTGTAATTTTTTTGTGGTGTTAGAGGTGATGGTGTTAATGGTGTTAGTTGGAGTTTTTTTTATATGGACCTTTTTACAACTGACATCACAAAGCAGCTTTTTACTGAAAGCTGTTTTGTAACTGTGTTAGGAGTTTTATTGAAAACCTACTGGCAGTCTTTCTCTGTATCTTTTGATCCATCAGTGCAGTAGAAGAATTTCCCTTTAAAAAGCTGGACTGCAATAACCGCAAAGATGAACATGAAGAGCTTGTAGACTATGAGGATGTTGAAGACATTCTTCAGCGAAGTCACAACACAGTCAAACACTGCCTTCAGTTAAAAAGAGAAAAACACAGAAAAAACAAAAAAGAGGAAAGCACAGTGATTAAAGCCCACATATACACCATTCATACAAACACCTCATGTATATACAGCATATCCTTTCTATATACTACACAGCAAGTATGTCAAACATTACTTTTCAGCTTGTCATTGCTAAGAGGTCCATAAAAATCAAAGATTGAGTCTCTATAGACAAACACAGGCAATAGAATGAGCTTTAATGAAAAGCTCAATGGCTTTTAACAGAAAACTGTCATAGAATGGCATCTTTCCATCAAGTAAGTTTCTCAAATTACATCTGTCTTAGACAACCATTACTTTGTAACTATTATTGTGAAATGAAAATGTTAAGGAGCAGCTCAGCCCTGACGTGGCAGATGCCAGGGGAACGCTACCTACTCAGATGCATAGTGCAAACTCTAGGGTTTGGTGGTGGGATCAAGAAGAACATATGGATGTGATGTTCAACTGTACAAATATATTTTGGGAATATGTGCATCTTCCACTTGCGTAAAAATATCTGGCATAGCAAAATGCACAGGCAATTCTTAGAATCATCCTACAATGACTGTAAAAAATATTACATATGTGCACACTGTGCTAGCAATGAAAACTCTATAGATACATTCAGCATACCCCCAGAGTGGCTTTACCTTCAGCTTGGGTAACCTCTTAATGGTCTTTAATGGTCTCAGAACTCGTAGCACTCGGAGAGATTTAATAGTTTTAATGTCTCTCCCTTTGTTATTCCTGTAGATTGACAGACACACAAACACACGCTTAGCAGTCAATAATTCACTCACTTGGCCAAAACACACAGACACATAAAATCACACAACAGAAAAAGACAGTATTCACATGAGTGATGAATAAAATGTGTTTACCCCAGAACATTCCTGGCAGATGTAGGGAGCCACAATCCACAGGAAACCAACAAAAACAAACAAGCAAACAAGCACATAAATAAACAGGAAACCAGCTCTGGACAAGGTGTTTGATTCAGTGAAACAATGTTTAAAACATGTACAACCAAGTGAGTCCCATTTTCCTAACACAAATATATGCTTTACATATAAAGCCATTTGAACTAGTTTCAGATGCAAATCAGATGCATTCTGACTGTGTTAGGTATGAAACTTGTGTACAGGCATAAATATGTAATTTTTGGACATGCATCGTTCTCCCTTATGTACAAGTATCTGAAGGAAAACATGAGACAATTACACAGAAAATGGATGTGAATATTATGTGCATGTAACGATCATGCCCTTGTGTCTTCATGTGTATATGTTGTGTTTTTGTTTCTGCCACGTGTTTTGTTCTCGTGTTTAGTTGTAGCCATGCCCCTCATCTGTGTCCCAAGTGTAGTAATTTGTTAGTCAGATGTCTCTTATTTCCTGTGTCTATTTAGTCTCTTCGGTTTTGCTCAGTATTGTGGGTTGTCTGTTTTACCTATAGTTCTTCGTGTGTTCAGTCAAGCTCCGTGTTCATTCTTCATGTTTTTCTCAGTGTTTGTGTCATTTATTTAATAAATCTGTTTTCGTTTAAAATGTTGTCATCGCCTGCACTCGCTGCCAAATCAACCTAAATACATTACAGAACAATCCACCCAGGATGGCAGCAGCAGGCGGAAGCTACTATGAGCTTGGCAAGGGAGGTTGGCGAGATCGGAGAGGTAAGCCAGAGGAGGGGTGGAAACTCCTGGGCCCAGAGGCTGGAGGGGCTGGTGTTGTGGGTACAAGAGTACCTTAGAAAAACATTGGTCTCCAACACCAGCGCTCCTGCTGGGTTCCCTGAAAAGTCTATCCCTTCTGGGAGCACGCCAGTTTTGGTGACCCCGGTCCCCCCCCCCGCACAACAGCCGTCGATCAGAGCAGCTCAGTGGGTCAGTGCGAGACATCGCCGAAAAGCCACCCACGCGTCAAGGAAGCAGCCGTGCTTCACTTCCGCCTCCATGCCCTGGCCGTCGCCAGAGAGCACGCCCTGGCCGTCGCCAAAGAGCACGGCCTGGCCGTCGCCGAGCAGCTTCGCATACACGGTGCAGGAGTCACTGTGTCCAGCCTCTGGCTCAACGAGAACGCCGGACGGTCCAGCCCCCGCGTCGCCGAGGACGCCAGAGGGTCCAGCCTCCGGGTCGCTGAGGATGCCGGAAGGCTTCCCCAGCAGTACAATGAGGCGATAGGGTCCCACCCCCACAGCGCTGAAGCTGCCGTGTCCTGCCCCTACATCTCAGGAGCCCATGCAGGTTGCTTCTCCCCCCGGACATCGCCGGCTCCGCACTGTTCCGCTGAGACATCTGTAAGTTATGTTCTAGCCCCATTTATGTTCTGTTTTGCTTTCAGTTTGTGTTGTAGTTTTCTCATTTGTTTATTAAAACCCTGTTTAATTATAAGCCCTTGTTCACTTGTTTCCTGCCAAACACCCCTCAATCATGACAGTGCAGCTTGATACAAATTCACAATCTTTTCAATTCCCAATTTTCTTTCCAGTTTTGCACTGATTTCTTCCTTTCTGGTTAGCCATATATTAGCGGTTTATATTTCAAGGGTATATTGAGAGTTAATTTCATTATAATAATAATAATAATAATAATAATAATAATAATAATAATACAAACACAGCAGTAGGATGGAGACACAACCCCTGACACAACCCCTAGAAGAAATGCTGATATAATATTTACCATAAAAAAAACACTATTTCACCAGGGTAAGATGAATATTTGGGAGACGATACGGTGTGAAATTTGCCCCTATAAAAAAAGGGTGTCATAATCCATGTTGTTTCCCAAATTAAATTTTTTACCTGGAACAGAATTACTCTTCTGTACGATGTTTTAGTGGAAAAAGAAGTTAATTTATTAATGTTACATCTGTTTGTTTTCTCTTTTGGCTCAGTTTCACTTTAATGTACCTTATTACACCTGCACCTCAGCAGCAAATGAGTTAGCAGCCATTTTTATTCATTTATGCTATTAAAGTAGAGAATAATTAAATCGTTTTTGTGTGTGTGTGTGTTGTCCTCAGCCTGAAATTTCACGAGTGTGAAAAATCTTGAGACTGAGACATTTAAGAGTTGAGTCGAAAACAAGTCAGCACAAGAGTCACACTCTCTAACTCACGAGTCCCCATCTCTCCAATGTTTTGCTCTACTGAGAAGCAAATGCTCAGTTCGAGGAAAGAATGGTTGAGAAACCAGAAAACCTTGCTTAATCTAAAATGTTAAGCAGCTTATAGAGCTTAAGAGTAAATAGTTCACAAAATAAAGTAAAGTAAGAAAAGTAAACACTGAATTAGGATGTAAAATAAATCATAAAACTGATTAACAAGAAATGCAGCTCAAAGTGTCAGTAAATTCGGTGTCAGTTTATCAGTAAATAGATTACAAAATTAAAATACTATGAAAAAAGTAAAAGTAAGCACTGAATTAGGGCAGTACAATAAAAAAATAAAAAAATAAATAAATACCAAACACAATAAATAAATGAATAAAATAAGGTAGAGCCTATAAAAGTGTGATATTCAATGTGCAAACTGCGTCAGACTATATTACACTGTATTTAGGATGTAAACCACCACACACTCACGTGAGCGCAAAAGCCACTAGTGCTCCGACCACCACAATGAAATCCAGAATATTCCAAAGGTCACGGAAATATGAGCCATCATGGAGGACCAGACCCTGCTCAATCATCTTCCCAACACACACACACACACACACACACACACACACACACACACACACACACACACACAGTTTATTGATCTCACAGTTTATAGGCTCACTCAGCTTTAGTAAGACTCACTTAGAGTTAAGAAGGGTAAATCGGAATTAGTAAGGTTGACAATGTTAATGATTCAAAAGTGTCACTAAGGAATATTTCAGATCATAACTGTTAACAAGGTTATGGTTAGTATCAGTCAGTTGCTTAACTGTATCTGCAATGCTAAAGTGGATTTTGTTTTACCCAATTGCTAAAAACATGCAATTCTTTGCTCAAACAGTTGTTTGATATAATACATGTGGTGCAAAACAAACCTGATATGCTATGCTTTGTTTGGTAGAATTTTAGACACATATTAGATAAGTGAAAGAAACCTCACAGCCTTAATGATCTTTCTTTATAGCTGGTGTCATGTTCCCACAGCCTTTGTCATATTATTTCGTGCACAAAGAGAAACTCACTTACCTTGATTATCATTTCAAAAGTGAAGACTCCAGTGAATACGTAATCAAAGTAGCGAAGCACCTGTTGAAGGCAGAGCAAAGACTCAAGCCCTGAACGGTGCAAATGTCAGTTTCAGCAAGCATACAAACATGCACCCTAGACACCCTGAGGAAACACTATGTATCATCTTTGGACATTAAGAGTGTTCGGTCCATTTGGTGCAATAATGAAATTAGATGAATAGCAGCCATTAGCTTTCTAAATGGAACTCAAATGATGATTCTGTTTTAGTGCTGCTCTGGTTCATTTAATCCAGTGCATCACTTGCCTCTAGCATGAAAATGATGACACTAAGCCTTCATCTCTCAGTGGAAGCCATAATGCACCAGAGCAAAATTAAAACCTTTAGCAGAATTTCACTACAATTTATCCAAACTTCTCCAAAAACTACCTAAATCTGCCCAGTTTGCATTGTACAATTTGTGAATCACATATCTTTAGGACATTTCTTGGTGTAATGTTAGGAAACCTGAATCTATAGTTTCTACATGTGAACACACTCAAGCACTACAACGAAATGTGACCTTTGCATCAAGTGCCCTGGCCAGGACTTGAACCTGCAACCTTCAGGTCCAAGTGGCATAATCACAAAGTCACCACTGCCTGCACATATGCGTATAAGCCTATATGATAGAAGTCTTACTTTGTTCCATTGAGAGTTTGTGGCTACTGGATCTTCAGCAGCTAAGGCAATGCTGCTGGCAGCAATGACCAACAGGATACACATCTCAAAATAACGGAGATTAACAATGTAGTGACAGGCTCTGCGAATTCTGATGAGATTCAGAGAGAGAGCATTTTTTTATTACATTTGTTTAAAAATTCTTTATTGTTATGAGCGCCAGTCAGCTTTAACATTAACACCACCTGACTAACATTATGTACAGGTTATCCCCCTCATGCAGCTCTGATTGTAAAGCACTGTATTTTCTTACATATGTGCAACAGGAGCTCCTCTTTGGGTTTGAACCAGACAGGCTAGCCTTTACTGTCCACATTCATCAGTAAGCCTTGGGTGTCCACAACCCTGTTGCTGATTCACCAGTTGTGCTTTTCTGGATCACTGTTGCATACCTGGAACCCTCCACAAAAACCTGTTGGTTGGAGATGTCGTCTAGCCGTCACAATAAGCCCCTTGTCAAAGTGACTCCTTACATTCGCCCATTTTCTTACTTCAAGAACTAACTGTTCACTTGCTGCCGAAAATATATAACACCCCTCTAACAGGTGCCATTGTACTGAACTAACTAGATAATAAATGTTATTCACTTTACCTGTCAGTGGTGTTAATGTTATGGATGGCTGGTGTATGTGTCCACTATTTGTCCAAATGTGTCCAGTCCTTCCCCATTGCTGATACAGGCATTCAATTGCATGCACACAACTTACATAATCCCCTTAGAAAAGCCTTGCGAATGCGCTCTGGAGTGATCTTTGGAATGATTTGGAGTTTCATTTGTGAATTAGAACCAATAATATGGCATCAGAATCAGACGTCACAAATTGTCTTGTGGCTAAAATCCTGACAGCAATGTTCCAACAACTAGTGTAAAGACTACAGAGTAGAGTAGAGGTAGCCATTGCTGCATAGGGAGACAAAAACCCTATTGATATTCTTGCTTTCAAAGGAAACAATGGATGAGCAGCTGTCGACAAACATTTGGACAAAAAGTGTTGTATATTTTTTATTATTATTATTAATGTTATTATTATTAAATAAAGAAAAGCTTAAACTGAATTGGGACAAAATTACAGAGAAATAGGGAGAAAAAGAGAGATAAAGAAAGAGAAAGAGAGAGAGACAGAGACAAAAAGACAACAGAAAGGAGAGAGAGGCATAAAGAGAGACAGAGATGGAAAGGAAAAAACACCAAATAAGACAGAGTCTTTATCGTAGTTAAGGGAATAGATGAATAAAGCAGTCTTACGGACTGCTGGGTTTGAAGATAAGCATGCTGTTCTGAGGTGGAGCTTTTGAAGTGTTTGGTGCTTCTTCGTCTTCCTTCCTTCCATCTGACTTTGAGGCCTCCAGGTCTTTGTTATTTGCTGTTAAATAACACAATGCAAGATTTAAGACACACCAGTCACTTCTCAGCCCATACGGCCCATGTCTAAAAATGAAGCTGCAAAAACAGTCCATTTTGAATTTGCTGATTTTTTAAAGTCATTGTTTTTGTGAGTTGCAACACATTTACATATATTTGTAACAGTTCTTGTCCCTTGTGCACCCTAGTCATGTGACCTGTCCATGTTTTGTTATGATTTAGCCATGTTCTTGTGTTGTGTTTTGACCCCCTTTCTCGTGTTCGTTTTGTGTAACCACGCCCTAGCCCCGCTTCACAGCTGTGTCTTGTGTGTAATCACGTCCCCTGTCAGCTGTTGCTCGTTTCATGCACCATTTTTACCCCTGTGTTTGGTTTAGTCTTTGTTCATGTCATCCTGCCACTGAAGTCATTCATGTCGTTTCCTCATGTTTTGTTTAACCAGTTTATGTTCGTAGTTTTTGTTGTTTTGTTAAATAAAACCTTTTTTCTTTTCTAAACTTGCTGCACTTGCCTCCTATTACCCAAAATGTGACAATATCCTCTTATTCAGCCTGCAGCAGTCAAGCTCTGCCTATTCACACCACAATCATGAACAGTGATTCAGTCCAGATTGTTTTTGAATAAAGCACAGTACATCAGAATAGACCTCATTTACATATAGTACTGTGCAAAACTCAGAGGCCACAATTTGGTTTGCAGTTTCGAATGCTCTGGGGGGGGGATCAGAACACATATTTAGCAGTGAAATACACAATTCTCTTTTTTTTCTTAATTATTGATGTCCGGAGTTGACCAGAGGTGGATGGGTTCTCCCTTCTGAGCCTTGGTTCCTCCCAAGGTTTCTTCTTACTGCTTAGGGAGTTTTTCCTTGCCTTGTCATCTTTGGCTTGCTCATTAGAAATTCTGCAAAGCTGCTTTGTGACAACGTCAGTTGTAAAAAGCTCAATAAAAATAAAACTGACTTGACTTGACATTTAGAAACCAGCAACTACCCACACTTACCTAAGCTGCCTTGCAAATGTCTCTCTCATGTTCAGCTAAAATGGATAAAGGGGAGATTTCTAAAGATATCAGGTAGAAAATAGTCCTCTTTCACAAAGAATAAGAAAGTCAAAGGAAAAGAAATTAAAGCAATGAGTCTCCTAAACTAGAATATATAAAAAATGTATTCAACCATGCAGGGCAGAACACCAAAACTGCTGCTATTGTAGCACTTAAAGCTGTAATCTTTTGGGAGACAGGAGAACATTAAGTTTCACTATCGCTCCATATCTGAAAAAAATCACAGATATTTTTGTCCATCCTTCCACTGTGACGACTCGAAGAGTTTAAAAGAACAAGGTGCTGTTTAAAGAGTCATTACCGAGAAAATGTAATAAGACAAAACGAAAAAGAATGAAATGCTATACATTTTATGTTTTCTGTGTTTTTCTGACAATGAAAAATGTGTAACTTTAAATAAAATGAAATAAATGTAAGTGTTGTTTCTGTTTTTTACTGTATTGTATATCACTCTTAAATGAACGTTAACAGAAACAGCCTGTTTACTAAAGGATAAACAGAGAATTGTGAAAGAAATCATAACCAACTGTTCTGGTACATAAACCAACACAAATGACATAAACTGGCCTCAGGGGAAAAGAAATTAAATTGACAAAAAGTGAATAAACTTAAGCCCCTTAAACTTTCTGCAATGTATTAAATGAGATTCAAAAAATAAGATTTTAATTGCTTAAATGAATACACTTGCTCTGACAAAACTAATGGAACAGCATTGCTTCTCACACACAAGTATAAGTTCTTTACCTGCTACAGACAGCTCCAGGCCCTGCTGAGAGTCAGTCATTTCTATCATGCTCGCCTTGTCCTGCCCAACACAGGTGGGGGTGTTGTTGTTCTCACCCACAGTAGCACCCGTGGTGGCCTGTGTGTTTTCCAACATTATGTTGGCAGTGACCTGCAGTGTGGCTGGCTCTGAATCTCCAGGTTCTCTGTATTGACAACAAGGTGAAACAAGAGCAAGTTCAGAACCTGATTCTACACATACATTGCTCATTCTTTTTTTTGTTGTGGTTTATTTATTCGTTGTCACTTCACTTTTACAAAACTGCTTATGCAAAAGTGTGAGTATGGTTCTTGTGTCCAGATGTGGGTGACTGACTGAGTGAATGCTGGTGGCCAAATCGCACTAAAGCATGTAATTTGGGAACCAGGAGCTTTATTTCTAGTTCATTTGTTTGCAGGGATTTGATCTTGAAATGTCACAATTTATGTTAAAGAATTTAAACTGGGAAATGTGTGCAAATATATGCACAATTTAACAACCTAACTTAAGTTTCATAGTGGTGGTGACAGTGTTCTAACAACAACAGAGTGATTCATGAATCATTCATACACAAATGTTGAGAACTTATTTTAAGTAAAAAATATGAATAAATTAAAGCAGGTTTCATGAGCCCTAAATTCACAGTACAGCATCCTGCGCAAAGCCGCTTCCCTAAAACAAGTGTATAAAATCCGGAAAACTAATTAATACTGACAAAAACACAGAGCCGTTGGGTGTTCGAAATTAAAAAAAAAACAAAAAAAAACAGATCACTTCCCCCAGCCTTATCCGTATCTGTCAATCTTTGTCATCTTCAGCTGTCAATCAATGTTGTTCTCATGAGTCACAGAGCTGAAACATTCAAATATTTGTTTTGATTTTATTTCAATCGGACCGCAGGCGGTTATTGCAGGAACACAGACTGTAGTGCAGTGATTCCCTTTCAGAAGCATCATTAGCAGCATGTTTCATGTTTCAAGAATGCTTGATTGTTTCCTCTGTCCTGGAAGTCGCTTTGGATAAAAGCGTCAGCCAAATGAGTAAATGTAAATGTAAATGTAAATGTTTACAGCATGTTGGCAGTGTGTAGGCCAATTTAGCAAACTGTGGTCAGACACCACATAACTGTTGAGAAAATAACTAAAAAAGCAGTAGTTCACTTTCAGAAAACTAGTAAAGCACAGTAAAGCAAATTACACATCATGATTATATTGAGGTACCCTTGAGCAAGGTTGGTCATATCGATTTAGCCCTATCAGCCTAAGTTCGATCCCTGATGGTGGCACAGTTTCTCGTGACCTGAGTCCAAAGAGAACCCCACTGACAGGCCCTTATTCTCACACGATCGCTCAATGCATATTGCTAGCCAGTATGCACATGTGCTAAACGATGTAGCAGAATTACCATCCAGGATTCTCCTCCAAGCATGTTATGCTGTCCAATGATGTTGTGCTAGCAGCATTTTGAAGTAATACAGTGGCACTTCAGCGTAAGTCATAACCTTTCCAGTGTGCAATGCATTTTGCCACACTTTAATACAGCCTAAAACTAATTTACATTATTTTGCTTTGAAACTTTGGTGCTCGCTAGTTGTTAGCAGTGAGCTAGTTTGGGTCAGCCCTGGAGTGCTGCCAGTAAGGAAACACTACTGGGCTTAAGGAAAAGGGGAATGTATCTCTAGAAGCAGGTGCGGGGCCTCACAAGCTGAACCCGGCAAAATATGCGAGCCCACCCAAACCAGACGCATATTTTTTAGAAATGGCAATAAGAAATTGTACTTTTGTACTAAATTAAATCAGCCTAAATGCAAATGAAAAATAAAATAATTTAACCCTGTATTAAATCTAGGCTGAAACAGCACACACCAGATTGGACTGGTGTAAGGCCGTCCCACGTCGGAACCCCGCCTCCCAGCTGGTCCTGATCTGACCTGACAGCTGGGAGTCATCAACGTGGCCTTAAGAGCCTTCCCTGGGCGTGTGCACGGCGTGGTTCAACTGTGTTATTGTGTCCTGATACCACCGTGTCTGTTGTCTGTTTATGTTAACCCATAGCCTTTTTGTTCCCACTTATCAGATGTCAGAAAACAATATCCAATGTGACATATCATGTATCCATATTACCGTCATTTGGAGTCGGTTGTGAGAGAATTAAACCTGAATGTGGGTTGGATTGCAGACTTATTAGGGTTGGAACAAACTGAATTGAAAACTTGACATTTCTATACCAATCCAATGTCTCACAAAGGTGGAGCTTTCAGTTTACTTTCCATATCCAAAATGCCTTACCTCTGCTTGGCTGCAATGCCATCTGGACTGACCCGTCCATCTTTCTTTTCCCCTTCTTCCTCTCCCTTATTCCCTATTCTCCGCTCCTGGCTGCTGGAGGGACTGTGGTCCCCTTCGGCATCTCTAGGTGGTTGCGGTGTCCGGAGCCTGGCATCCGAATCTGTTGGCCTATGTTTACGGATTGCTCGATGTCTCCTCTCTCCGTTCAGTTTCAGACGACTGCTGACCACATGAGAGCCGCCAGGGGAGATTCCCGACTCTGGCAAGTGTGGCGCAGTTGGAACATCTGGAAGAGCAACATTAGCGGCCATGGGTGGCTCCGGCAGGGGCAAAGAAATGTCCTCCTCGCCTAAGGACAGGTCCAGAGGCCCAGTTGGCTCCATCAAGGTAGTGTCTGAGGGTCGTCTGAGGCTGAGGGCTGTCTGTGTTTTGATTTCTGAGGGTAGTCTGAGGCTGAGGGATGTCTGTCTGGGCTCTGTGGGTCGGTGGACACTGTGTTGCGGCACACCTGGGCCGTCTCGCTCTTCGCTAGTGCTGTTGTACAGGATCTCCCGGCTGGACATCTGCCGGTGGCGTCGCAGTTGGCTGGTCCTCTGCTCCCACACGGACATGGTCAGCCGACGCCTCCTCTCTCTCCTGGACATGAAAGAGTTAGAGGCATTGAGTGGAGGAGCGTCTGACTCCTCCAGAGAGTAGGCTGCTCGGCTACGGTGGATTGCCCGCTTCCTGTACAAGTAGGGCCTCCTCCTCCTCCTGAGAGAGACACACAGAGAACACGATTAGAATCGAGCACAGACCTCTTTCAGGTAATATAAGCATATTTCTAGCACAAATTTCATAAGTATTAATGAATAAATGGCAGAATTCACTGAAATCACTATTGCCTAACTTCAGTCCTCAGGGCTCACCAGGCAGTCTATATTCTTGCTTTATTCCAGCTCCCAAAACATCTGAGCCAAGGCAATAAAAACAATGAATACTTGGTACATGTGTTCTGGGAGCAATATTGTGGACAATCTGGTGAGTCCCAAAGACTGCATAAGACAGAACTGCTGATTTAAATCAGTTTCCCTGTGTTTACATAGATAACAGCACTAATTATAACTAATTATAACTGCAACGTGAATTTGTTAGATTAACTGAAATAATTCAATACCATTTCTAATAGTGACCTACAGGGCACTTGTTCCCACATAAACGTGAATATATGAATACATCTAATTAAAATGATCTAATTTCAGAAATATCAATATGACCATCACAGATTTGCTGAATTCTTACAGGAAGAGTTCTAAAATATTAAAACTTGATAAGTCATTGTTTTTTTAATTGTGGACTGTCAATGCCTTATTTTTTGTGTGTACCTACTAGAGGAGCCTCCCAGTGAGACCTTCCTCTTAAAAAGTCTCTAGAACTGTTTGGTCCAAAACACCTTTTGTTATTTGTTTGCAATTTGTTCAGGATAATATTGCAGTGTCATTTTGGCAACTGGGCATCTGTCTTACAGGTTTCCTAGATAAGCTATGGGTTATTAAAAATTATGAAATAAATTAACCAATACACAAAATTCCATATTGCCAGCTATGAAATAGTAAATTTTCATTTCTGCATTTACTGTTTTTCAATTACACACCTTAAACCAAAGAACAATCCTGGAAAGTATCATGCATCTAGCATCAGTAGATGCATAACCAGCTTCTGTATCTTAGAAACTAATGATGATACAACGATAAAATTATTGGGCACAATGACAGTTCCTTGTGTTTAAAGAATTAAGCAAATCTGAGATCGACCTAAATGGTCATTTATAAGGTCTTTAGTTAATTTTTAGAGAAATTGACTGATGTTTCAACCCAATTCCACATTTATTCCTCACAGTAGCTTTAGGACATGACATTCAGAGTTTGGGACGTACGACCCAGCTATCCAAAACCACTGGAATGGTAATGAGCTGGACTGATTTGAGGTGTCAATGTGAAATTAAACAAAACAAAACACAAAAGAACAGTGCTAGGATTCTATCTAGAATGGCACATTAAAAGAAGAGCTAGAGGCATGAAAAGAAATACTTCAGAAACAAATGCAACTAATGATTAAACTTGAGAGTGAAGTGAAGCGAAACGCTTCCTAAAAATGTCAAAACAGAAAGCTTCGCCCAGAGAAGAACATCAGGCAGGAATTGGAATGAACAGACTGTGTTACTTACTGGCACTTGAACTCTTGTGTGGTCCGTGTAATCAATGAGCGGTTGGTTGAAAACAAGACATTAGTGCTTTTGTGAACAAAGACAATACAAGCCCAGCAACACAGCCCAAAACTGACTAAAGTTACAATTGGGAGTAATTAGTCTACCCAAGCTCCATGGGAAGCAGAAAGTATTAAGGCATACATAGAGGAAATGTTCAATTATGCCTATTTGTTACAAATATATGGAAGATCCATGCTAAATATGAGTTCATCAAATAGGCAAACCAATCATGCTCATTCTTCCAAAATCACAGATTATTAAAACAAGTCCAGTGGTCAGAGGTGGGAAAAGTAGTTTAAATCCATACTTAACATATTGTTACATCTGTTAAATATATATATAAATAAAAGTACATTTTTCCAAAAATAACTTGAGTAGCGGCAGCTAAAAAACTACTTAAATATTGAACAATGTGGAACTTACACCTATCAGCACAGGACCTAAAGTGTGTTAGGTTTTACTCTTCTCTTTTTGAATGAGTTTGGTCTAAAAGACCTTAACACCATAGTAATAAGAATGAGCAACAGTAAAGTCAACCAGGTCAAAAATAACATAAGGAATTTGTAGCTAAATGTGAATGCCTAAAATATATCAGAGTAAATATTATTGAGCAGAAATAAACAGAAGAAATTTACTTGAAAAGAACAAGCATTAACATTTTTAAAAGATTGTACTACTATTTTTCCACTTGCATACATGGAACTGAGAGAACTGAAACTAGTTTCTGCCCACCTCTGCTGCTGGGTAATGAAACGGTTCAGGTAAAAGGGTTTTGGTCTGCGTGACTGGGCAGCAAAAGCGTCACATGACAACAGGATGATAGCAGCATTTGATCAGTTGCAACATATACATATACAAACATTTGGATTTCTTTTTTCGTAATGTTAAGACAGTCAGGAACATGGCACAGATATAAGACAGATATAAATGGAATCCATATGCAGAAGCATTAACACACACACATTTACTGAGAAAAAGAGTGTGCATCTTTGACTTTAAGGTCCTGTACAGTAGCTTTACTGGTTTTGTTTATATCTCATGCTAACCAGGGAACATGCACTCATTTTCCAGAAAGTTACTCAAGCAATCTCATGCTACAGTTTCCTGTCTTCTCCACATGCAGGATCCAAATGCCATTCGTGCAACATTCAACCTTCAGGGCCACCGCTGCATTCTCAGCTCAGTGACAAGATGAAAGTTCACATCCTCCCCAAACACAGAAAAAGGGAGACACAACATCATTCAGACTGAACCAATGATTTTCAACAAAGGTCAGAGCCTCACTGTGTTATTTTGGCATGTGTAAATACCACAGACTTAAGCTTACTGATAGGCCGCTTAATTCCTTACATCTACATTCACAGGAGCATCGGAACCAATTGTCAAGTGTGAAAAGAAAAACTTCAGAATCATTTTCTCTCACATTTTGTCACTGTGAGAGCTCAGTTAGCACATGCTCAGTGTCAGGAGTCTAACATCACGGCCATGCAGGGTTTTATTTCCAATGTGCATGCAACTGTGTGCAGGCTCATCTCAGTAGTTTCCTTAAGTCCACTCTGAATTAATTTAGATCATTCAAAATCCTGCCCTGCAATGTCAACCATTCAGACCTGTTTTACTGCAGACAAGGAGACCCCGTTCACACATATTAAGATATTTATTTTTGGAATTAAGTTTCATTTTCTCTGTGTTCTCATTTGACAGGATGGAGTTTTAAATAAATTGTGTTTTTGTTTGGGCAGAGCTTCATTTAAGCTCTTAATTGTTTATAATTATTTTACAGAGTTATTTTTTATTTAGTTTTTTATTTAATATGAGTAAATGCATCTAAATAAAACAAAGTATATATAGCATGTCATACAAAAACATACAAAATACATACTGGTTTTATAGCACATTTATAGGACAGTGGTGAGAAATGTTTGATTTATTTGAGCTCAAGCTGCTATTGTCTTCATTTGGGAACAACTAAGTATTAAAAACTATGATGCAACAAAAGCTAACTGGCTTATTTGACCACATTAGGCTTCAATGTGAATAGCAAATAATGAATAAAAATTACAATGCTATGTTGCTGTGTTGAGCATCAGGACTATATTCATATAGATTAGTGTAATTTTGAGGTAATTTTTCTTCAATAGGAGTACTACTCTTATTTGAAATAAGTTTTAGTTGGATGCAGGCAGGTTAAATTCTAGACATTTCTAGGGCAAAATCATGTTTTTCCCTCTGTGGTATCTTAATAGATGTAGTTAAAAATATTTTTGAGAAAAATCCTCAATTTTCAATACAAGTGGCAGTCTCAATTTCTGTCAGATGTTAAACAGGGGCAGTTCTAGGCCAGTTTCACTCCAAAAATGCTAGAAACATTTTCATGATTCTAATTCTGATTCTGACAATGGAAAATATATGTTGCTATGTCTGTTACAAGATTCAGATTAAACATGAAATGTCCCTACAAGCTTTAAATTGTGAGGGCACGGGTAAGACCCCCTCAGGTAAAAGGGGGATTACCGCCACCCAGCGGTCGGCGCCGGGCTCCTTCCTCCGAGTACTAACTGGCCCAGCCCTTCCAGGTGGGGCTGGTTAGTCCCCTAATCACCGAGTGATATAGGCAGGGCCGGAACACAGGAAAGATACGAAGAATACTCGTTGTGTACGGTAATCTGAGCGTACTGTGAGAAGGTTATTGAAAGAGGAAATATTTGAATGTTGAAACGTGTTGAATTTAGCCTAGACTGCGACAGAGAGTTTGTCCCTGATCTACCCTTGCTCGCATTTTAACTACGTCTCCAGATCACCCTTCTGAATTTGTTTGCTGGAAAATAAAAGACCCTTTGTTAACCGCACTGGTTTCCAGACCTCCCTGATTTGTGACATAAATATCTTTAATTAATCTAGATTGACCAAAAATTCTAGCTTCACACTAAAACATATTAGAATATTTTGGGGCACGAAAGGGTTTTTTTTTCTAGTTGTTGAAATGTATCATATTTTTAATAAAAATTTGTGATTTTCAGTTCAAAATCATTCCTAGTTACAATCACAGTATAAACTGGTAATATCAGGTTTGATAACATGTTTACTTAATTTAGCTTTAGCCCTGTAAATAGGCCATCACACCCCCCCCCCCCCATTGTCATTACATTAGATATATTCATCCCATTTTTGCACTTAGCTTTTTGCATCATCATCCTCCAAATATCATTTCAAACACATGCTTATAATATTTTTAAAGCCACTGGAGATCACATTTTATGAAATATTACTGGTATTATTACTATTAAAGTTTTGCATTTTTTTGTGGATGGAAAGATTTGGATAGAGAAAACAGCAGCAAAAACAAAGATTTCATGAATATCCAGATATGTGTGGACGAGGCCAAAAACAGATGCTTTAGCTAAGCTGTGATATCACATGGCAGAAACCTCCTGTACCGCAGTGAAACTGTCAAATACTCGATAATCTTCTCCTCTCCATGCTGGAGAAGCGTCTCTATGACAACCTAATACACTCGTCCCCGCATAGACTGGGAGGCCTGCCGGTTGTCATGACAATATGCTGTTGAATTCATGGCAGACTTCTGTACAATGGCCTAAATGACCCGATAAATGTAATCTATCAATAAGGACACACTGAACGACTTCCAGGAACGCCTCTGACTTTTATAGCCCTCAGATTTATTTTTCACAAAGCCTCTGTGCTGAGCTCACATCAGTGTTTCTTCAGAAAGCCCGAACAGAGTTGGGTCCTGGAACCATAAAAACCACTGAGCACAAATAGAATTCTGCAGTTTTTATAGCATTACAACACTACATATAATCATGATACACTATATATCCAAAGTGTAGTACTCGTAGACCCCTGCTCATCTAGCATTTCATTTTTCATTGGAAATCAAGGCTTTTAATCGGTCAGCCTTCAGGGAAAGCTTTACGCTAGATGATTTGTATATCGTTTTTGGAACTGGCATTGTAACAACGCAAATGAGCCCCAAATGAGCAAGCCAAGAGGAACTGTGGCACTTAACAACAAGAATTAGTGACATCAGCTACTGATGTTTCTGCATCACAAACACCACCTCAACTCATCCAAAGGTAAAGGCGGGTGTCAGCAATAGATGCACCTTAAAGTAGCTACATTTCTGAGTGGTTGGATTTTGGACATATAGTAGATGTTTGATGCATCACAACAATACATGCTAAGCAAAAGTATAGACTTGTACCAGACTTGTACTTGTATCAGTCAAAAGAAACATCATGGCCAACTGTAAAATGCCTTTTCCAAACTTTGACTTCATAGAATAGGTTCCACATGCTGTTTCATCATTTTCATCACTTTGCCAAGAGTCACAAGATCTCCTACAAAAAATATTTTTTTTGTGTGCCTGAATCACGCCTAAAATGGCATGAAATTTCCAAGGTCATATGACCATCTTCAGGTTGTAGTCCTGCATATTTCAAACCCAGCAACATAAGACAAAGTTGTACACCCAAAAGATCCTACCCCTACATACAAGCAGAGCAACAGAACACACATGGCCTAATGCGATCAGGATGGACAGGCTTGCATAACGAGGAGACAAAAATAAATGCTCCATAAACATTACCAGCCCCACAAACATGAATCATTAGGTCAAGACTCCACTGTATTGTAGGGTGTAAAAATTGACAAAATGTCAATTTGGTTTGAAATTAAAACAGTTGTGTCTTTGTTTGATACACAGAAAAAAAAATTACACAGAAAAAGAAATAAATCTATTATTATTATTATTTTTAAATATTATTATTATTTGTATAGCAACTTTCATACAAGAAATGCAGCTCAAAGTGCTTTAAATAAAATAATAATAAACATGTAAGAAAAGTAAAGTAAGCAATATAATAAAATAAATCATAAAACTGATTTTTAAAAATGCAACTCAAAGCACTTAAGAGTAAATATATTACATAATAAAGAAATAAAAGCAAACATCGAAATAAGGAATAAAATAGAACATAAAGTTTAAAATCTAAAGGTAAGATAAATGGGAGAAGCTTAAAACATTAATATAAAAATGCAAATAATAATCAATAAATAAATGAATAAAATTGGCTAGTAAAAGGCTAAGTGAAGAGATATTTTATAAGGTTACTTTTAAAAATATTTAGCAAGAAGACAATGTATGTCATGTTGATATATTCATATTTTCTATGAACATATTAACAGGATGCATGTTTTCTTACTTTTGCTGTGAAAAATGAATTGAAATAAGACACAACTGTTAAATGTCAAACCAAATTGACATTTTGTGAATTTTCAGCTTATTAAAAAAAACCTGTACTATACTACAACAGTATTCATAATGTAGTATAGTTATGCCTGATCCTTTCAGATGGGACAAAGAAGTGTGATATCAGTCTAGAAGCTAAGACACTCGCCACAAGTCGATATGTTAGTCCTGAGCTGGTGCACTCGCTTGGTGCTAGATTATCATCTAATTAGCCACAGGCTAGTAGAAGGTTATGACGAGTGTGCTTTCTTCCCCCTGTATGGCAAAGAGGAAGACATTGTTCTAAAAGAGAGATTGTGGTCTCCATTGTTTGAAGTGTTATTACACATCATGTACGACATGTTCTAATTCACATGTCCAGACTCCAGACTCTAAACACTCTTGTGTCCTTAACTAGTGTCATGCCACCCCAGGAGTGAATCAGCCCTAGAGCTTTAAATGGGGCGCTCATTCCACTCATTCAAACCGAGAAGTGAATAGGTGAAGCATCTCTGACATTAAACCACAGGTTTCTCCACTTGTTTACTACCACTAGACAACCTGTACGACTAAAAACTTCATAGACACAAACCCTCTTACAGTTTTAGACACAGAGACTCTGAGACAGTGCAGATGTTAGTAGTGTTAGCATGTTAGCATCCCTGTGAGGCTGGGTGTGGGAGGACAGGCAGGGCTGGACTCTGTCCACTTACTCTGAGCACATAAAAGAGGACATGGGCCCGACCTCCTTCGCCTTTTGCAGAGCATGCTTCTGGTTGAAAGCTTCCTCTTCCTCTTCCTCATCCTGGAGGATAACCGAAGACAAGACTGTGTAAAAGCAAAACTAGGCTGTTATGATTTTATGGCCAAAACATTTGTTTGCTTGGCGTGAACTGATAAAAATATCAAAGAGCACAAATTAGGCTATTAAAAGCTTGTTTTAGACCTGAAGCAAAGTACCACAGTAAAAAAATGATGTTTCTGTAAAGAATTATGGTTTTGTCAATGTATTGTGGGTGTTTCTTCATTGCAGGCTGAAAGTCATGGCCCTTGTTAAGGCCATACCTTTGTGAGCTCTTGGGCATTGGCTAAATTGTCAACAGCGATAGCCAAGAAGACATTGAGGAGTGTATCTGGTAGTTCAGTAAAGGCTTGATAATTGATTGCTCATTCTCACAAAATGTACAATGTGCATGTACAATAATCCAACCTGAATGTATCTAGGACAGATTCCTGTTGGGACACCACAGATAAGCAGTTAAAATGAGCTGAATTGGTCCACATGCTACATTTTGCATGCATTTTATTTGCATTCATTTCTACTTATAACATTTGGGTCCTTTTAGCTTTCCAAAGTATTCACAATTCATTTTCCAGCCTATATGTATCTTTTAAACTCAAACAGGCTGTTTTTATGACTGCACCTTTAAGCCAGATGCATATGTAAATGAGCTCTGTTCTGATTGGCTGCCTATCTGATTTTGTGCCTTATTTAAAACTCAGTTAGGGTCAAAAGGTTCTTTATCATATTATTGTTACTGGGCTGAACTGCTGTAGGTGGGTGTGCATACATACTTTAATAGGTTTTAAGGTGATGTATCATTGCTAGTGTAACTAAAGATTAATCTCTCACACAATTTTACCTCTTGTCCTGCTCCTGTGTGAACCATATGTTTCATGTTTCAGTCAATATCCACATATTTAATTTGTCGGCACACACACTTGACCACTGAGTATATAGCGAAAAGATACAATTTCCAAATAGTGTGAGGACGATGAAGTAAATGGAGGACCACATTCCTGACTTGACTCCACCCTGGGAGCGAATGCCGTTGTACATCACCTCATTCCAGTCTTCACCTGTCAGGATCTAAAAGCACAGCACAGGATACATTATCCATTAAAAAAAGTCAGTAGCTACACCGTGAAAAAGTAATGACCCACTTAATCTCCCTTTGATTCATCATCTAAGCCGCATTCATTGATTGAGATACTTTAATGATATCGATGCCTGCTAAAGTACTGCCTACTACTGCTCACACTTATCAGTGCCCTTTTCCCGCCCCCCATCTGGTTTGAGCCATACCTGGAACACTGTCATGATGGCAGCTGGAAAGGTATCAAAGTTTGTGGGAGTATAATCCTCAAAGATGAACCTGCATTGGAAAAAAAGAGCCATGGGTGGCGCCTGTGTACCCTCTTCATTCTGAGCGACTGGCAGATGTGTAATGGTCTGAATAATAGATCATTAGCTTTATTCCACTCAGTCACCCATAGAAACTCACTCATCTGTAGAACCACCGACTGCTGTTCCACCTTTATCTTTCAGATAGAGATGCAATTCATTTTTCATCATGTTATTCACTGCCTTTTTTAGGCCTGTCCACAGAAACGATAATATGGAATAATACCTATTTATAAAGAGTCATATCTTTCCATATAGCAGCAGCTGTTACATAGCCTTCCACCCCTTACTTAAAACATAAATACCATTAACACTGTTATCAATGTGTGGTTGAAAGCAGCTGGGGTAAACATTACTGGACATCGGAACCAAAGCCACAAAGAATCTTTATGGCTCACCAGCTCTGTTCCATTAAACACCCACAGTACCTTTCCACACACACATACACACGTAAAATCTCACCGGCCCCCAAACAGTTGCATTCCCAGCAGGGCAAAGACAACAATGAAGAGGAAGAGCAGGAAGAGTAGGCTTATGATGGACTTCATGGAGTTCATTAGAGACACCACCAGATTCCTCAACGATGCCCAGTACCTGAAAGCGAAAAAAAAAAACATAGACTTTACCCGCAGCTCATTTCCACATACTGTAGCAACACTACACACTGCAGTGGTACATACAGCAACTTTACACAAAGATCAACATAGACACATTTACAAATAATATCTTTACATGCAACACAGTGCTTTTGTATATTTACATGCATGGTTGCATCTTTATACACAACAAAGTTTTACACATTGTATCATGAAGTACTTTGTGACTCTGGTCTAGAAAATTGCTATATAAATAAAGCTATTTACACACAGTAACTTTATACATGGCAAAGTTCCAAATAAACAAATTACTGAGAAAAGTGTTATACAAATAAAGTTTACATACATTTATGCAAAACGACTTTACACATGGTTTCTTTACCCCTTTAACTTCACACAAATTAACTCTTACAGCATGTTTAAGTTCTAACTTACAAACAGCACATTTACACATGAGCTTTACACCACTTTGACACATTTACAAATATGCCTTTACACAACTGTACATTCCTTTAGTTGCACTCACTTGGTAATTTTAAAGATTCGGAGCAGTCGGAGGGCACGCAATACGCTGATGCCAAAAGACGTTCCTGGCCTGAAGAAGCCCCAGATTACCTCAAAGATACTGCCCACAATCACCTGCACATCCAACATGTACGTTCATTTAAAAAGATGCAGTTTCACAGTGTTCTGCTCTCCTTAACATACCAGCTAACATACTAGAACAGTAATACTGATTATAGACTTTTCTTGTTTTCTGAAAAATAAGCTAATTTTACATGCTAAAATAAAAAATTATAGCTCATTATATTACAAGCCTTTTGCCTTGACTGACATGTGAGCCTAAAGACAAGCTAAAGTATGACTTCAAACAAGTAAAAATAAAAAATCTAAACATTTAATAGTTTATTCTTACAATATTCTCAAAACAAAACAATTTGACAAATTTTACAATTTCACATTGACACCAAGTTGTGATATATGTGATATTTTACTGTGTAAATTGAAACATAGAGGTCTAATGACACACCCCACAGTCGAAACAGTTAAAGGAGGAATGAAAGTAGAGTCTGGGGCCCAGGCCATACATCTTTAGAAACATCTCAGTCAGAAACAGACCCAGAAACAGGAACTCAGCATAATCTGCAAATCAAAATTCAAACAAGGAGAGAAATGTTTTAGAGTCCAGTTGATACAGTTAAAATGGGCTTCCAAATCTGTCTGTTCATATTCAGTAAGTAGATACTGAACTCTAAAGTTGGGGAAAGTTGGTCCCAAACACCCCTAGTGCAATACAATAAATAATTATTTCCTATTTGTTTATTATTTAAAAAACAGCATTTTAACATTGCACCAATTGACCCTGTGCTGGGGCAATCAGGCACAAGTGCACAACATGATGTCAAGAATTATCTAACTATGATAAACACTTTCTGACCTTATAATGTGTATTTATGTAAATAAAAAGCTTATATTAAACAAACAAAACTGCTACAGAAATTAGAGTATTACTATATATGTATGTATGCATATGATCATTGAATTGCATTATTTGTAATTGGCAGGAGCACCGCTAGAAATTCTTGTCGCCCAATATTACAAAATATTATTTTACAGATAGTGTTCTCAGAGGGCCGCCTGTCAGTGCTGGGCAAATGGAATCAATCTACCCCCCAGAAACAGGCTAACTGAAAAAATGAGAAAGAAATACTTTTGCGGACTGCTGCTGCTTGTGAAGAACGCAATAAACTTACAGAGGAAGCTGGAAAGCCATGATGGCTGTTTATGATGGACAATGGCCACACACATGGTGTTGAGGGCCACAAGCCCCAGCACGGTCCAGTAGAAGGTATGTGTTTTCACCATGCGGCGAATGGAGATACGCAGCATTCTCTCTTTCCTACGAAAATACGCTGTGGGCCCTCGCTTAGCACTGCGGATACTTGCCCTGTTCAGAGGCACACCTGAACAAAACAATAGACAGAACACCCAAAAACTCAAAATGCATACAGAAAATGTCAGAATGAAAGTTTACCTGCAGAAGTTGTCAGCTACAAAATTCATAATCTGCAAAAAGGTTTCCTTACCTGTAAAAACAATATGTATGTAATTTTATCTGTTTTCACACAGTTCATTTCTACAAAGGTTGAAATATTTTGCTAAAATGTAATTTGCAATTTGTAAATTCTCTTAAACTTTAAAGTCACAGAAGTACAAAGGAGTGATTTAATGTTTTGACCAGCCAAAATAAGAGTGAAAGGTATTAGAATATTTATTTTTGTTTGAAAAAATTTCACAATAAGTGGGTGAACAGGTAAAAGTTGAAGGGTATAATTGTGATTGGGTATAAAAAGCAGTTCAGTCATGACTACCAAAGGTACAGTCTTTGCTTTGGGTTGTTGCTCTTTTTGTACTGTCAGTCAGTTTAAAATGAACATTTCTCAGTGCATGATTACAAAGAATTTAGGTTTTTCACAATCTACAGTACATAACATTATGAAAAGATTCACCACAAAAGACAGAAATCTCAGTTTGTGCAGGTCAAGGCCAGAAAAAAAACTGTTGAATGTGTGTGACTTGAGCCCTCAAAAAGCATAGCATAATGCTACTGTGATAATACTTGCATAACTGTGAAGGTAACTTTGATGTAGAGCTGGGCAATATGATGACATTATCATTATCGTAATAAACTGTGGTCACAATATGCACAATATGCACAATATCTTGATATTGTTAGTACTTAAAAAATGCTGTCAAACTTCATGTTTAAGAAGAGCATCATTAGTCTTGCTTAAATGAACATATTGTACTGTGCTGTAAAAAACACTGAATAAAAATTATTTGATACTTTTACTCTTAATACATATCATGACATATCTCATGTCAGGGTCATTTCACATCTTATGATATTTTTGCCATATCACCCACCCCTACTTTGATGTGACAGTATCTTTAGTTCCCAAACAATTTAAAAGAGCAGATAAAATGAAAGGTGACATATCATAATGGTAAAAATGTCCCTGTTCAAACTTTTTTTTAAGTGTGTTGCAGGCATCAACTTCTATATTTGTTTAAATTTTCAAAATGCATTTAAGTTGGTCAGTGAAAAAATTGGAAGTATTTATTTTTGTATTTTTGTCGAGTTCGGGTTCAAGATCATTAACAAATCACAGAACCTTTCCAGAAATGGGGTTTTTATGTGGCAATAATTGATCTTACTTACAGGAATGAAAATCTGTTTTTACCTGTAACAGTGATAATCTTATTTACAGAAGCAATAATCTGTTTTGTACATAACTCATTATTTGTTATTAACTACAGAGCTATAGAAGCAGAAAGGATATTCCTACCTGCAGAAGTACCTTCAGGAGAGATAATTTATTCTTACTTACAGTTGGAATAATCTTACCAAAAGAAGTAATAATCTGTTCTCACCTACAGAAGCGATGTCTCCATACTGCTCCTCTGGACCTCTTCTAATAGCGTCCACACCTCGCCTTTTTATGGTGGTGGCTCTCTTCAGCACTGAATACAAAACATGTTATCAGCCAGTACATGGTTTTTGGGCTAGTAAATGGGAGGATAAACAGAGAACTAATCTGTTTATACCATCCATCCATCCATCCATTTCCAGCCGTTTCGTCCATTTCCGGGTCACGGGGAAGCTGGAGCCATTCCCAGCTGACTGCGGGCCTAAGGCGGGGTACACCCAGGACAGGAGGCCAACCCATCGCAGGGCAAAACACAGACAGACGACCATTCATACACACATTCACACCTATGGGCAATTTTTCAATCCAATCAACCTACTGCAAGCCTTTTGGACAGTGGGAAGAAACCGGAGCACCTGGAGGAAACCCACGCAAACACGGTGGGCAAATTCCGCACAGAAAGGCACCTGTGGCCAACCCGGGGATCAAACCCAGGACCTTCTCACTGTGAGGCGACTGTGCTAACCACTGCACCACCATGCCACCATCTGTTTATACCTACAGTAGTAATTGTTTTTACTTACAAAAGTAATACTCAATCTTTACCTATTTAAACAAAAATGTGTTATTACCTATACGTAATAATCTGCTTTTACCTTTAAAATCAATAACGTTACATACAGAAGCAATAATCTGTCTTAATTATATTTTTCATTTTCCTTTACCAAATGCATAATTAAACTTATAACCCAGGAATAAGGCCTCTGTACATAAAATCACTGTAATTTATCAACACTTATTACACTAAAACCTAAGGTTTAACCAAATTAAAGATAATGCATGTACACAAAGAATAATACATTGTAAACGTTACAGGTTGTTATTTTATTTTTATTTGTTATTCTACTTGTGTATTTTTGTTTGAAATGTCTTGATTAAAATCGCTAATGGATTTACACACTCATGGTGAATTGAACATTGATTTTTTTTTGTAAGTTGACTAATAAAATTAATTTAGAGAAAAAAACAACGTAAAGTATCTTAGAGAGGGGTTGAGTTGTCAAAACAGCTTCAGTGCGGCCTGGTACAGATTCCACACGTCTCTGGATCTGTACTAGAGAGTACAACTTATTGAACTGGCTGGCTGGATGATGGCAACTGTATCACAAAAAACTTTCTCTTTATTAAGATTTACTAATAATTGTAGTTACACATTAACAATCCAAGCAATGACGGCATGATTACTTGTTATGTATTCACTGTTACAACTTTATTATACAGCTTACATAAGGGAGGATCATTGATGGTCTCCTTGTGTTTTGATCTGTGGCTTTCACTTGGTAAGGGGATGTTGGGCTGTTGTTCTATGTATTTTTTAATTTTCCTCCACGGGCAGTGAGAGCAGCAGTTCACCACATACCACTCTAGTTCAGGCTGCTATTGCCTGTGGGACAGCCTCTGCTGTAGCTCAGGATCAGCACTGATGAGCCTCTGCTGCCCATTTCATTTCAACTTTAACTTGGCACAGACAGAAATTTTTACCATTAAAGCTTAATACACAGATCATCACAAGTCAGTTTACTTCTGGGGGTCTCTAGAGGGAGTCTGAGAGGAATATTGGGTCACTAGGGTGTGAGTAATGTATTTGGTTTAAACTTCCATAATTAGTTTGTGTTTTACAAAAGAAAACCCAACAAAATACCTGTCTACATGCAGTAAATTTGGTGTTTAAGAAAGATAAGATAGATAAGATCTTTATCATTGAAAATGAATGAAATGAGAGTGACTCTTTGTCATTGTGAACACACTCAAGCAACACAACAAAATGTGACCTCTGCATTTAACCCATCACACGTGCACACGTGGAGCAGCGGGCCGCTACCAACAGTGCCCGGGGAGCAGTGTAGTGGGACGGTACCTTGCGCAAGGGTACCTCAGTAGTGCCCGGGCTGGGACCTGAACCTGCGACCTTCCGGTCCCAAAGGCAGTGCCCTAACCACTAGGCCACCAGCTATATTGCACAGCTATATTTAGTACAATAGTACAAAGAAATTGGAAACAACAAAAATAAAGAAACAAGTAAACAGTGAAAATAAAATGGAAATGTATATATATTGTATATATAAAAGAAAAAAAAAGAAAAGAGGCAAAGCAATTGGGAACAGCTGGAAGGGGACAGTATTCTAGCTAGTGTAACAGCTTATCCAGCTGAAGATGTGGAGTGTCATATGTAACTTACTAAAACTTTAGTTAGATTCGCTGACAATCTACATGTTAGTTTTTTTGCTACATGTTAGTCCAATGTTTCATGCTGCTTTGTCTTTGCCTACAAATAGCATATTTACTGTGTGTAACTCTTCATTCTATTCCTTTACGATGTTTGTACTGTTATGAATGGCTTACTATTTAAAGCTGTGTTATTTCACTGTGAGCTTCAAGAAAACAGCCTTTCAGCAATAGTAGTTCAGGACTGTAGCAAAACCAATGGGCAAAGTCCCTCACAGGCTTGAAGCAAGAGGCTTTATTTACTTACTGCACTAAGGTTACAGTCCTAATTTAATCAGGTCTGTTTGTGTTTCTTCCTCAGGCTGAATTTTCCTGAGTCACATGTGACATCCACGTATCATGGGCGTATACTGGGACATAATGTTGAGGAGATCCACACGAGAGTTGATCAGATTATTTATCTTTTTCCTGAATTTTGAATAATCTCTAAAAGAGGAAAGACAGAAGATAAAGCACTCACCATCCAGGGCAGACGGGCCAGAGTTTTTATTCTCCTCTGCCAGCATCACTTCCTCTGAAAACACAGAAAAGCACCTTTCAGGCTCTCACACATATAAAGAAAAAACAGAAGAACATTATTCTTAACGTCTGGTTCAGTCTCTCAAAGAGCACAGCCAGGCTAGAGCATCACCATCAGTTTCTGCACATATCAGCAAACTACGCTGCTGTATATATAACCCACTATACATATTCAGATAACTATTTATTACATGTTACAATGGCAAAAGTGGTTGGAACAATTTATAAAATGCAATTATACAAAAAAAATTGTTTTTAAATTCACGAACTGAAAAAAGTAAAAAAAATGACTTTGTCAATGCTTGTCTGAATAAATGTAGTCTACTGTGTTTTTCTTTTATTTGACACTTCTTCTTAATTCTTACTAATTCTTAATACAAGACTGCACAGAATTTAGGTCTTTTACAATTGGCAGAACATATTATTGTTAAAAGATTCAGGGAAACAAAAGAGGAGGTGCTACACATGACTAAATGTTTTTTGAAAAAAATACCAAATGGAAATTCAAGATTAGTAAATGAGTACTCATCTCAATGTATGGCACGCATGAAGAGGAGACATCAGGCCATGGCATCTACAGACTGCTGAGCAGCTAAAGTCTTGTATCAAATGTACAAAAATTCCACTGTCCAATATACAATTTAAGTTAGCCAGTGAAAACATTGGAAATATTTTCTTTGTGCTTTTGTTTCTTAAACAGAATCTCAGCATGCCTCACAGACATCGCAGGCTGGATGAAGGATCGACAACTCCAACTCAATCTCTTCAAGACGGAACTCCTCATCCTCCCCGCCAGCCCAGCCATACACAATGATATCTCCATCCGACTTGGTTCAACGGTCATCACACCGACCAGAACTGCTAAGAGCCTTGGAGTCATCATCGAC